>JAMKCH010018509.1:0-42507 GCA_023653785.1 Ophioderma brevispina
GTAGTTGAGATCGCATGAAGTGTTTATTGGGCTACCTTATTGGGGCACCCCTAAGGTTGAAAAAGTATAGTTTACCCTGTCTAAGACCTATAGTTTTAGTACAGTGCCTCGCATTTGACAGTTCAGGGTCATCCTGGGGTGAAATTTAAAGAATGGTCCGATTTGTTCGTCTCCCCTTCTCTTTTTCCCAAACTGGTTAAACAATTGTTCACAACTATATAATAAAGACTAGCTTCTTTGTGACAGTTTCTTTATAAAATCACAGAGTTTGAATAGGCCAGTACCTCCATAGAGCTATAGCCCCAGTCACATTTTGAATCTATCATGCAAAAATATCAGAATAATGGGTAACCAGTAAATTTCGGGCTCTGGTATTAGACGAACAAATCGGCACCATCATACTATAATTTGGTAAATGTTGTTATGTATGTTGGTATGTCTGTATGTTCGCAAGGTCCGGCAGTTCGATCCATATTGCGCTAAATTCAATGCAAGGGGTGTGAGTACTACCGGAGTCTCTACGCTATATTTTGGCGAAATCCGTTCAGAAATGGATGAAAACATCAACCGAAAATGTGCTCAGTGCATTTACAAAGTACCTTTGTTTGTACGCGTTAGCTAAGCGGCGCGTAGGCGTGGTGCGTTGAGATGGGGTTTACGCGTGGCAACGGCGTTACGCGTAAGACGCTATTACATGCTATATGCGGTATGCGACTATGCAAAAAACAGGACTCATTATATAGTTTGTGTCATCTTAAGTTGAAGTGGCGTCACTGCGACTTTATGTTGCGCCGCCCATGAATCGCGCGCGCTATGCTTGGAATCAGAGGCATGATACGCACGCGAATAATAAAGGCGGCACGATCGAGCGCAAAGTGGGAATGCAAAGACGCAAAATGAGTCACCTTCAACTTTAGATGAGGACAAAGTATAATAGTGGACCGGGTTGGTAGAAAGAAAGAAAAGGCCAAGAACACGTCATGTGATTTCGCTTTGATTGGCGTATGTATGGATACTACGGGTACCCGGGCCCACAGATATTTCGAGAAAACAAAATAAAATACATTGGAAATTACGGTGCAATATTGAACGTTTTAATATTTAGAAAAATAGGAACTATATAGGCCTAACATAATATTTGAAACTACGAGGAATAAAAAATACGAATAGGTGATGTTGTGACGGGGGGGGGGCGGGGGCGATGGATAGGCCTACTACGGGTTACCCCACGGGGTTTTGAGAAGAAAAGACAATAAATATACGGAAAATAGGTTTGAAGATATGCGTTAATATTAGAAAAGAGGAAACTATAAATTCCTCAAACAGGAATGATGCAAACTACATCTTACAGGATGCGAGAACTTTATATGGGAGTTTGAGAGTTATGCGGAAAAGAGCATGTGTGGAAAATACGGGGCTTTACGGCTTCCCACGGGGAGTACTTTTTGCGGGAAATAAAAGTAAACGGAAACTTATACTGGATTAAAATTGTAGTTTTATTATTTTGACAAAAACTTACGATGAAAAATAAAATATACGGAAATTTATACGAGATTAAATATTCATTCATTTGAGATTCTTAGAAATCGGTAAATACATGGGCTCTATCGGTATTGATCGGTAGGGATTTGAGTTCTTAAAGTGTTAAAAATACAAAATTGCACGTCGGGCGTCCTAGGTTCAGAGTGGACGGGTGGTTACGGTGGTCTTGCCAATAGTGTTGCACTTTCAGTGATCGCTTGTATTTCAGTGATCGCTCCTGTTTCACTCAACTAGCGGGAGCCCGCGGAAAGACGCGGGCCTCCCGCTAGTTTTTTTTTTAAAAGACCGGATCATAGGTCCCCAGCCGGGTTGGGCGGCAAGCTTCATTCATAGCGCAAACCTGCCGACCGAGTCCTTGACGAGCCAGAAAACGTGAATTCCCTGTGCGCGTTCGTTAAAGAATAGATCATGATGGCGAGTGGGAATTCCCATACGGAGCCGCGACCGACCTAAATTGCCTTGCTTTAGTCGGTGTGCATAATTGTGCTCAACTATCATCAAATCGTTTTTAAAGACCGGACATGAGAGGATTGATACATACAAGTCAACGAACATTCCAATGGTGGTGCATAGGCTACACTGGTCACCCGATTAGCGGTGGCCTGGTAACAGTGGTCCGCATCTATAAATATCGGTGACCCTGCGACTGTTGAACATGGGTTCAACCACCTCGTTCAAATGGATCCCGTTTGTACCGTTATTCATACAAAAAATACTTACACGGATTTTTATTCTTTCACTCCACCGGATTTTGATTGAAAAATATTGATCTTAAACATATTTTCGACTTTGAGAATATGTGTCAGTTTTCAAGCGTGATTTAAACGGGCTCAACCTAGATGGGAACAAAAATCAAAAAAACGACGCTTCTTGGCCGCCCCCCCCCTGATAGGTCCTAGCTGACATTGTACGGCCCTCTCATTGATGTACCTTGATTGACCTATTTTTGACTCGTCCTCATGAACTACAACCTTACCCAGGGCCCACTAAGGCCAAGCCTTTATTTCAATAGCAACTCACCCCAAACATATCAAAATTAAAAGCAATACGTAGTGCAAACCACAACCATTTGGGTGCTTTTGATGTGGGGTCGGGTCATGGTGTTCCTATGACCCACATACCGATATACGACCTCACCCTCTTCCGAATACCCGAAGAAGAAGGAAAAAACCCAAGATAGCACAGTGGAGTTGATTTTCTTCAGCCAACGGTGTTGGAACATAAGAAAATAATTTATAAAATAAGAACTGTTCCACCCAGTTTTCACTTACGACACCATTGCGACGTCTAAGAATTGGGGATACCTTGGCCAGCCTCCCCTACCAAAATCATATGATAATGCTGGAGGGCTACACGACAAACACCGATGCGCGCTTGATGATTTTTTTTTAATATGAATTAGGGTATATATATGTATACAGATTCGGGTGGGTTTTCAAAAAACACCCGGCCTGCACACATCCCTACCCAAAGCACACGTGAGCACCCCCCCCTCCATATGGGCAGTCTTGATTAACTCTATGCAGTCTACGCTGACGTCACAACTCGGCCATTTTGAGGGGATAGGAAGTATAGGCGGCCCATTTGTGTGATATTCCAATATAGGCCGCCGTGTAAACCTGGCATAAAATGGCGCCGATTTTTACCTGAATTTTCATTTCATTCAATTTATTCAGTCAGATCAACATAGCACATTAAATTCACATAAAATACATATAAACTACAGACTATATTAAAATTAAAAGGATTAAAAAGGAACAATAACTAAAGCATGTTGATGAGACCAAGGATGCCCAAACCACATGACTTATTTCCTTGGGGTCCTTACAAAAGGACAAACAGAAAACAAAGCAAAACAATACCCCCTAGCATATCAAGGAATGGCGCTCCTTCCTTCTCTCGATCTTGTTTTCATGGCAAGATGAAATTACTACTTTTTGAAGTGGGCGTATCTGTTGATCGATTTAATAGTGCCTGTAAAGTGGAAGGGGAGTTCCATTCCTTGATTGTAGTGAATTGAAAAGTTTTGCTGCCAAACTGCCCCCGAACCCTTGGAACCACAAAATTAAAAGCAGGCGACTGGAATTGTAGCCGCTAGTTAGGAACATGCATCACATTTTTTGCATTGTAGAACTAACAACAATCGAAAGAAAATGGTCAGAAAGGGTGTCCAAACGCAACGGCCTCGTAGAAACACAACGTTCTGTTATCACCTCCGATGAACCAGGGCTGCGATGAACTAAGATATCGGACTTATTCAAGGTACGGCTAGCGTGTTGTGGTGGCACCCCGGGGTTGTGGCACGGAGTAATATAACTGCCTCAAGGCTATCAACCGGCATTAAGTACCCGGATGAGTATAGTTTGTGTCATTCCTTAGTTGAAGGGACGTCACTGCGACTTTATGTTGCGCACCCTTGAATCGCGCGCGCTATGCTTGGAATCAAAGCATGCTACGCACTCGAATAAAGGCGGCACGATCGAGACGCTAGTGGGAAAGCAAGACCCATAATGACGTCACCTTCAACTTAAGATTACACAAGTATATTGCATGTAACGGCACGGCACCCGGGGGGGGTGGGGGTTCTTGGTTTTTGGTCGGGTACCCATGCTCGTTCCAAAAAAAGAGGGACTAGCTGCCAATGCGGGACAACCGCGAGGTATCAAATTCACAATAATCAAGTTCTAGTCCGCTAGGGGTATCAAATTCAGGTAGATTGTGACAGGCTCATTTGAAAAACATGGGAAAATTAACTTTAACATGTCTGTAAAATAACCCTGCAAAGTGGTAAATTTTCATAACAGTATTACAGTGTTCTTTTTCTCATATATTATTATTAGTGTCTTTAAAAAAAAGTATATTTTGTATTCACAACACATATATTGAAATCAGGTCCCGCTAGGTGTATAATTTTAAACCGCAAATTGGTCCCGTTAGGTAGATTTCACCGAAAACGGGTAATTTTAACTGAACACTGGTCCCGTTAGGGTTATATTTTCAACTTAAAACTGAATACTGGTCCCGTAGGGTATATTTTCACTGAAAATTGGGTCCTCCGTATGGGTCCCTTTCAGAACCCTGGAACGACATGGTACCCAACAAACCTTTGAGATCCCCCCCCCCCGGAACGGCACCAGACCACGTCACCACAGCTATTTGTTTTTGTTTTTTGGTGGGGAAGTGGGGCGGTGGCAAAGTGATTTGTTTTGGGGAAAACTATCCCACATGCACAGATTTTAATCTCAGAGTTGGTCCAAAAAAAATCCCAGGCCTGCAAATCCATAATTTTTTTCTTCTGGCCGGGGTGTTGGGAATATTGGAAGTTTTATTATTTTAAAAACTTACGAGGAAAAATCAAAATATCCGGAAATTTTATACTGATTAAATATTCATCATTTCATTTGAACGATATTCCTTTAGAAATCGGTAACTACAATACATGGGCTATAGGATTTGATAGGTACGGGAATGGTTGAGTTATTAAAAGTGTTAAAAATCAAAATTTTTGCGACTCTGGGGAGTCCAGGTTTCAGAGTGACGGGTTGGTTACGGTGTTCTTGCAATAGTGTTTCACTTCTTTCAGTGATCGCTTCAGTTTAGTATCGCTCCCGTTCACTCACTAGCGGGAGGCCCGCGCAAAGACGCGGGCCTCCCGCTAGTTTTTTTTTTTATACAGAACGGATATAGGTCCCCAGCCGGTGGCGGCCAAGCTTCATTCATGCGCAAAAAAAACTGCCGCACATTATTGGACGACCTAACAGTGAGTCACAGTGCGCGCGTTTATAAATAGCTCAGTGAGTGGCGAGTGGAATTCCCGTACTGAGTCGCGAACCGATCTAATGCCTTGTTAGTCGGTGTCATAATTGTGCTGCCACACTATCATCAAAATCGTTTTTAAAGACGACTGAGAGGATTGCTACATGCAGGTCAACGAATCATTCCACGGGTGGTGCATATCTAACTGGTACCAACCACTGGGCCTGGTCATGGTCCTCATCAATAAATATCGTTGACCCTGCGATTGAACATGAGCAAAACCAGCCTCGTTCAAAATGGATCCCGTTTGTACCGTTATTCTACAAAAAAATACTACTACACTGGAGTTGAGTCTTCAACTCCAACGGATTTTGAGTGGAAAATATTGATATTAACCATATTTTCGACTTTAGAATATTGTCAATTTTTCGTGATTACGTGCGAAACCTAGGGGGAACGGGCAAAAACTACGCTATCTGGCCGCCCCCCCCTGATAGGTCCTAGCTGAAAATTTTACTGCCCGCCTAAAATTGTGAACCTTGAATTGAACCTTTTTGGACTCGTACTCATGAACGACAAACCTACCAGTGCCCCACTAAAGCCAAGCCTTATTAATAGCAACTCCCCAAAATATCAATTAAAGCAATAAACGGAGTGCCCACCACAAAAACCAATTTGGGTTCGTTGCTGTGGGTCGTTTCATGGGTGTTCCATGCCCCACATACGATATACACCTCACCCTCTCCGACTAACAGAAGAAGAAGGGAAAACCAAGATAAGCACCAGTGGATTGATTTGCTCAGCCAACGGTTTTGGAATAAGACAATATTTAAAAATAGAACTTTTCCCCAGGTTTTTCACTTTACGAAACAATGTCGACTTCCTAAATTGGGAATACCTTGTGCCGCCTCCCCTAGCCAAAACAAAATCATATTGTATATTGCTGGACAGGGACTACAAAACCCCCGATGCGCGCATGTATATTTTTTTTAAAATCTGAATTAGGTACTAGTTATGGTATGACTATTCGGGGTAGTGGTTCCAACCCCCCCGGCCGCACCTCCCTACCCAAACAAAATGAAACCCCCCCCCCTCAAAAAAATAATAGGGCAGTCTTATATAACTCTATGGGCAGTCTACGCTGACGTCCAGTTTCGGCGGGCCATATTGAGGTACGGGGAAGTTATAGGGTGGTCATTTTTGTGGTGATGATTCCATAGGCCGACGTGTAAACTGGTATAAAATGCGCCATTTTTTTAACCTGAAGTTTCTTTCATTCATATTTCTTTCAGTCATATCAACATATGCACATTAAATTCACATAAATAATATAAAATACCTACTATATTAAAAATTAAAATGAGTAAAAAGGTAAAAACTGATAAATCCTGGGTTGATGAACCAAGGATAGCCAAGCACATGATGATCTGATTCCATTGGGGTCTTACAAAAGGACAAACAGAAAACAAGGCAAACCGATACACCACTGCATTTTCAAGGAATGGCGCTCCTCCTTCTCTCGATCTTGTTTTCACACATGCAAGATGAGATTTTACATCTTTTTTGAAGTGGGCGTAGGCTGTTTGAATCGATTTAATAGTTTGAAAATTGAATGGGATTTCCATGCCTTGATTGCAGTGAATTGAAAAGTTTTTGCTGCCACTGCCCCCAAACCCTCGGACCAACAAATTAAGCAGGAGACGTGGAACGGTTATCCGCTAGTTGGAACATGCACATTTTGCAAGGTGAACTAACAATCCAAAGATGGTCATAAAGGGTGCCAACGCAAACGCGCTCGTAGAACACCCTTCTGTTTTATCACCCTCCGTTAACCAGGGGCTGCGATGAACTACGATGCGGACTTATAGAAGGTACGGGGTGCGCGGTGTTTTGTTGGCACCCCGTGGTTGTGGCAACGGATGTAAATAATAACTGCGCAAAAGTCTAAGCACCCCGGCATAGTGACCCGATGATTATTTTTGTGTCACTCTTAAGTTGCAAGGTGACGTCACTAGCGACTTTTTATTGTTGGCGCATCCCTTGAATCGCGCCGCGCTATGCTTGTAATCAGAGGAAGGATACCCAAACGCGAATAAAGGCGGGTCACGATCGAGACGCTAGTGTAATGCAAAGACGCATATGACGGCACCCTTCAACTTAAGATGAGACAAAGTTAGTGCAGGCACGGCACCCGGGTGGGGGTGGGGGTTGCTTTGTTTTGGCGGGTACCCATGCTCGTTCCAAAAAAAGAGGACTAGCTGCAAATGCAGGGTATCAAATTCACATAATCATTTCTTAGTCCCGCTAGTGGTATCAAAATTCAAGGTAAAAGAATTGTGACGGGCCGTCATTGAAAAACATGGGAAAATTAACTTTAACATGTCGGTAAAATAACCCTGCAGTTGGAAATTTTCTTACAGTAGTACAATTTATTTTTCTTCATATATTATTATTAGTTCTTTAAATAAGGTATAAATTTTTTATTCACATTTGAATCAGGGTCCCTCTAGGGGTATAATTTTACCAGCAAATTGGTCCGTTAGGGGTATATTTTCATCAAAATCACCGAAAACGGGTATATTTTAACGAAAACGGGTCCCGTTATGGGTATATTTTCACTGGAAAACTGAATACTAGGGCCCGTTAGGGGTATATTTCACTGAAATAATTGGTCCCGTTGGGTCACTACACTTTAAGAACCCCCGGAACGAGCATGGTTACCCCCACAACTTTGAATCCCCCCCCCCCCCCCCCCCCGAACGGCACCAACCCACGTAACCACACTATTTTTGGTTTTTGTTTTTTTGGTGGGGAAGGGCGGGGGCAAAGTGATTTTTTTTGGGAAAATCTCCCAAATTCACAGATTTTAAATCCAGATTTGTCAAAATCCCAGGCCTGCAAATCCATAATTTTTTCTTCTGGGCCGGGGGGGGGGGCTGGAGAGGAAGAAAAATAGAAGATACCCCCCCCACCGGCTCTGCCACTGCTCGTTATGGAAAATCTATGAATTGGTTGAGTGTCAATCGTGTGAACGTATTTCAATGCGGATAAACCCCAAACGTCGTTCTAACCATCGTCTTCATGGCCAATCAATTCCCCATTGAAAAATGTGTTTCACACGATTTTGCAGTCCTCTATGCCCTCATACTATGGTGTGCCAGAACCCCACTTGTTTTCACTTGATCACTAGATATCTTGAGAAAGCTTATTCTCAAAATTTGAGCCGATCCCGATCTTGGCGGTTTTATGTGGTTATAATGCATTGCTCATTTCCCACGGTCCCATAGGCTACTCCGGTGATGGTTTCAGGGGTTTGTTGGTACCCATAGCTCGTTCCAGGGGGGTTCTGAAGTGACCCCCTAACGGGACCAATTTTCAGTGAAAATATACCCCTAACGGACCAGTTTTGGGCGAGTTTTCAGTAAAAATATAACCGTCCCATTTGCAGTGAAATTATATACCCGTTGCGGGACCTGTTCTATACGGGAATACAAGATATACCTTAAAATATCCGATTCCAAAGAAAATACACTTGTGCTACGGCTAGAAATTACAACACTTGGGTTATTTTGCTGGATATGTTTAGGTTAATTTTGTATTTTTCTTCTTTTTCGGTTTTTTTGTTTTTTTGAATTTTATACCCCCTAGCGGGACTAGAACTTGATTATTGTAATTTGATAACCCCTCGCGTAGGCCCGCATTTGCCGCCAGTCCCTCTTTTGGAACGAGCATGGTTCCCGACCAAATCCAAAGACCCCCCCCCTGGAGGCTAACTGTGCTGTAATTTCTGTCCGTTTTAAAATACAAATTGCTAATTTCGTACAGATGCGACCGAATTGCACGTAAGATTTGGGCACACATGGATAACTAATTCTAACGGGTCAGATGATATACAAATCCTCATTTTTTTAAGGTAAGCCGGGGGGACGAGGCTGTGAATCACGAAAATGCCCCGTAAAGGACAAACGGCCACCCCTACTCCGTTTGACGCATGTTTTCCTACAGGCTGTATTTGAGTTTGCGCATATGAAACCTTTTACCAGGGGGGGTAGGACACGATCTGCTCGAATTTGGGGCAATGTGATTTTCCAAACTGTAATTGGCGAACTGCTACGTGCATTACTATGGCAGTCTCGGTCCCCATGGACATTAAAAAATCATCTCTTAAACAACCTTTGTTCAAAGATTTTCTTTGGTAATATCATGATAAATTAAGAAAAATTATTGGCTTCAAAATCCGTCGGGTTTAGTGGAAGTAACCCCGCTGTCAAAATCGTGTATTTTCCAAAACGGGCATTTAATTTAGTATATTCGTGACCGGCCTAATCTTTAGTCAGTCTGTGTGTAACCGTTTCGAATCTGCGTAGAGCACCCTCGGCTAACAGTTGAAGGTCCATGGACAATGCTTTAACATACTTATAAATCACCCCAAAAATGGTTTCACATTCATAGTATGTATTGGTAATAATGTAAAAAATTAAAAAAAAAAAAAAAAAAAAAAAAAAAAAAAAAAAAAAATTGGTCATAATATCATGGTGTTTTGGGACAAGCTTTCAAAGGAAATTCCAAAATGAAAGTGATTATCGCGCTGGAAAGCGTGACCCAGAAGTGCCGTCTCGAGTAACAAATACGCGATAAGCTTCTGAATCGTCATCGTGGAATGGACGTGCGCGTAGCCCAGTTTTCTTGCATACGTACACATTTGACTTCTCGTGATATGTGTCCGTACGTGTGTGTACCATAATGGCATAATTTTTCTTGATTTGGGTGCCATTCGAAATTACGATAATACTTCGCTGTATTGTCGACGGTGCACCAGCGTCGACCGTACCGACAAGGATAATCAGAACAGAATAGCTTACAAGTTCCCAGACAAAGAACCGACAAGGATAGTATCTGTAGTGTGCGGTGCGGTTTAGCCCACGTGTGGCTTTGTTTACAACTTGGTTACTCTGACGTCATTAAACGGGTCAAATCCCACTCCAGCATCTTGATACGCGTCGCGAAATCAGGAGAAGGCCCTGTCAGTTTGGGTTATTTATCCTTGAAATTTACACTTTCTCCCGATGTTCAACTTTTAAAAATCTGTTTTGCGAATATGATCAGATACTGTTGAGGTAACGAAACTGTAAGAAATTAAAAATGGTCACTCAGGCAGACGTTTCCATGGAACCGTTAAGTTCTTTGAAACAGACTAGCACCCCGGAATTGATGCCTTTGAATTTGCTGTTGCTGTTTAGGTTTGGCATGTCCACCCCCCTGCCTTTACCAAAACACTAAAATTGAAAATTTTGTCAACAGTTCGTTTTCTCTTCCAGGAAGAGTGCCACAATTCAATGTAATGCATTTACTGCATTGTGGATTGATGCACACACATCCACATGATGTACAAAGTTCTAAGGTGCACGCTATATACAGTGCGTGCTGATACAATGAACTTACGCATTGCAAATATTCGGTGCGGAGGCTGTACATTGAACCTTTACGTCGTTTTTGGACCAATTGGTGGTCGGCACGAATGAGGGTGTTCGTAAATGGTCAAATGCAAAAGATTGATCATGACTCTCTTACATGGCCCGAAATTTCTATGACTCCGTTGGTACTAGCGAGGCTAGTCCCGTTCGAACCAGCTCGTCGCTCGCAGGCCCTCGTTGGCGTCTAGTTTTTCCGAGGTGATCATTTGATCACTAGGCGGAGTGGCCTAACCTTGTCTCTGCCATGCTGGCATATCATTATCATGCATATGGGCCTGCTTGTAGGGCTGATAGTTTTGCTTTATTCGAAAGGCATCCATGTCCTCAGTGTGGTCGGAGTCCAGCAGAATCCCTTCTTCAAAAGGTTTCTACTCTTGTGCTGGTGCGATGGAATGAGGAGGAGGAGTAGTACACTTGAAAAACTAGCTAGAACTGTCGACAAAGGTGACAGCTGTGACCTCTGACTGAGGCTCTGATGTTGAATAAAAGACCCCCAAAAAAAGTAACGCAGCATGTCTAAATACCCCTATAGGTTACAAACCATTTGGTTCTTTGCACAAAAACATAAAATTATCTCAATGAGTTTTGTTTCTTCCCGTATGTTTGTATACCCTTCTTGCCCATTGCGATATATAAGGGCCCTTGCACAGAGCTAAATTATGTTGATGGACTTTTTGTTTGCCCTCCAGATCAACCAGCATGAATAATAACAATACATGCACCTGGTTTCACACTGAACATTTTCCGTTATTTCTGCAGTGATTCCTTTGTATTCTCTGCATGCTTGGGTGGTCTGGAGGGCAGGTCTGGCCAAATAACCTATTGACCTGCCATGCAGTTCCCTTTGCCAACACATCTCTCTAAAAGTTCACATTAAAAACTATAGAGGGAGCTTTTCATGTAGTATCATCTGATAGCAAACGGCTGTACAGCACTAAAATTGCTTCACTGTTTGTGGTTCAATGGAGAAAAAATCACTAAAATCGATCTAAAACTTTAAACTAATCTAAGAATTCTAAACAACGAATGTGTAATTTTGGATTTCATAACTATCTATAGGAAACACTAGGTGTCACAGTCGAATCACCGTAAATCACAAAGACCATTTTGTGGAGAAATTACACCCTTCCCATACAGGAAATAAAGGAGTCAGTTGAGTCACATACACAGTGTACATTGTACATGTACGTGCTTTCACATAGAGCTTATATTAAACCAAGAGGAGAAGCGCGTGTATTATGGAATACCCAACCCGTAACCGTTTTTCCTTGTTGAGGCGCAATCACACGCATATAAAAATCTGTGCGTCACGCGATATGTTTTCAGTGTTGCATTTCCCTCAGTTTGCCATTGTCTGATCGGCCGATGTTTCTGCATAATTATGCGAAAACCATTCGATTGAGAAACTATGCTTCTAAAAGATTCCTGCATCCCTAATGCACAAAAAGTCTACCCTGTTAATTTTGCTTAGGAAAAGCGATATTTGAATCCCGAGTGATGCAGGATGGCATCAGTGTGTTTATTGTTGTTTTCAACTCGCTAAGTGTGGACGAACGTAAAATACCGCTTGTCTCATAAATATGCATTAGGGATTTTCCAAATACGACGTACGTAACCAAATATGGTGGTGGCCAACACTATGATAATGAATGGCGTATGGCTCATTTATAATACTTTTGTGCACCTAGATTTTTAGTTACGCCGTGTCGGGAAATCTTCGGTCTGGGTTATATTTACGGTCATTGTGCTAATTCACACTGCACACACAGGATTTGGAGCAATTTTGGGCACACAGTTTTTGTTCTGTAACTCAGGCTTCTACTTAGGCTACGTACTTAAATGACCCCTCATTTTAAAGGGAAAATTATTTTTTCTTTTCAGTGAAAAACACGTTCAGATTAAAAAGGTATAGCATTTGATTTGCCATTCAGAATGAAACACCGCATCTTCCCGTGAAGGTGTGGTGTCACTTAAAGGGCATTTCGTGATCCCAGCCTCGTCCCCCCGACTTACCTAAACTATGTTGTGATTTTTTATATCATCTGAACCGTTAGCCTTATAATCCCGTGTGCCCAATCTACGTGCAAATTCGAGTCGCATTTGTAAGAAATTCCGCAATTTTGTATTTTCTTGTCCGTAAACGGACAGAAATTACAATACACGGAAGCCTATGGGACCGTGGGAACAGCAATTGTCATAACCCAAACCGCAAGATCCGGATCAGCTCAAGTTTTGGGAATAAGCTTTGCCTCAAGGAATATCTAGTGATCAATGAAATAAAACAGAATGGTGCTGAAATCACGAAATGCACCTTTAAAGTGGACAGGAGGATATTTTTTTAGGATGCGAATTTTCTAAGCAATGCACAGGATCGTTGTCGACCACTTACCACGAACGGTTCCGAAGCTTTTAATTGGACAAACAAGTACAAAAAGAACACAGCAAACCTTGTTTTTGACTTGCCTGACTATCGTAATTGTTCCCCATAGAACACCGTGCTTTGACTTTTTCTGTCGTGCACGACAGAAAGTACTAATCATCATTTTTAAATTACATAAAGACAGCGTATTCGGCTTATCACTTCAGGTGTGATCTAATACATTGGAAAGCATTCCAAATATGCGAAAAACCGGGTTCGAAAAAATTGGGGGGCGCTTCTTTCTGGATCTCCTCATATCTCTTTAATGCTGGCCCGGATGCATGGTTGTGTATTGTAAGCTTGTAATAATGTCTTCATTTGCAACTTTGAAAATGTGACAAATTTTCGTAAAATGGACATTGTGTTGGCGATATTGATTCACAATGGAGCAAGAAAGGTGTCAAAATTTGCAGAACAATACAGACTATTGCTATCATTTTATGTTGTTGTGCTAGACCATGGTTGGTAACTTATGAGGGAACTTAGACATGCGTCGTGACTTTTTTTGGGGGTCTCTGAGATGTTACTAGTCCTGGTGATCATGACCAGATCGTCTTTAAACTGTTTTTATGGTGATGTTATCATAGACTATCTCTAGTCATTACGAGTTGTGTGTAGTGAAAGTTCCATTTAAGGCAGATACAAGATGCTTCTGCTCTAACTTTCAGCTGCACAGTGGGGCCCCCCTTAATTATTCATTATTTGCAATAAATGTTATATGTAGGCATTCTGAGAGTTCCCTTCCCGCATCATTGGTAACCATTTTTCCAGATTTAAAATCACATTATATGAAATTTTCAGGTGAAACTTACCTTGGTTGTGTGCCTACATTGGCTGCCAACATTTTGGCACGCCTTGTACAGTTGACATACTTTTTGGGAACAATTTGGTAGCTCGGTACAAATTGGCAGACAATTTATTCTCAGACTCTAGAGATGCTATGTAAGTCACCAGAAAATTATTTTTTCTTTTTATTTAGGAACTATACATCTCAAAACATCTCAACCTTACATTGGGGCATTGGAACTCCCCAGAACAGTTTGTAACCTTAATGCACTCAGAGATTTCCAAATTTTCAAAGATATGCCATAAGTTACAATTATTGAACTATAGATGCTAGCTTGGCAAGGCTTTGTATAAGGCAGTTTGCCACGGATGTCATCCTTGACCATACTTCCCCTCCAGAACATGAACAATTCGTGCATAGAATACTCCATTTTATTTCTGGCATCACCTGCCAGAAATAACTACAATGTTTCAGTTGAATACATCCATCGAATGTGTGTCTTCAGGCTTTGCTGAGACAACACCCTCAACACACAAGGGACCGACATAGGATTGCACAGCAGCATGTTTTGTTGACATATTTTATCCATTTTACTGTTCATTTGACAGGAGTAAGCACTACTTGAATACAAAGACCCTGTTATAATAATGACAATGTATAAGGAAATTGGTTACATGCACTCTTGCACGCCAAAACATAAACTGATTGACCATCCCATTCATATTAATGCAAATTGATTGGGTGAGGAAAACTACTTTAACATCTTCCTTGTTCTCATGTCAACAATAACACAGAAAAACTTTGAATCGTGTCCGGGATCTGCGGTGCCACAATTTCTCTTGATTTGCTTGATAATGAGCATTGGAAAACAATACTTCTAAGGATGTATTTGAGTAGGTGGTATCATGTCATGTGATTCTAGTAAGTCGGGCTCTAAAAAAGTTTTTATTTTTGTATTTAGGAAGACTGAGGCATGTAAACACAATGGCCATATGGTGTCTACACGGCTAATGGGGAGATGTATACAGTGGTTTCAAAAACCTTACTCTGTGTTAGTGGGGGGTTATATCTAGTTTGCTAAGCATAACTTCACCTTATGTCTTTAACATGTTATTAACGGATGTGAAGTTATGCAAAAACACATGGAATACCTTTCCCCCATAGGCGTAATACTGGGGGGTGGGGGGGATATATCCCCCAATATTTTTGATGAGGGGGATGGTCCATACGATTCATACTCCCAATGTTGATGCAGTTCATGCGTTTTTTTTTAGACAAAAAAACCTTCATATTTTACCCATTTTAGTTTAAAAATGGGTTAAATGTCTGCGCGCTTCGCGCGCATTTTGTTCTAATTACAATCAAAATTTAACGATTTTAAATTTCAATGGCAAATTTCGTGATAGTAATGGAACTTTCGGGCAAGACCCTTTGTTTCATTCATAAATTTTAATCAATACCACATCCCCCCAAATGCAAAAAGAATTACGCCACTGCTTTCCCTGTTACCTACCTCAACTTTGTCGATCTCAAAATCCTCTAAATGTACGATATATCCCCTGTTTTTTCACTTTCAAATACAACTTGAGATCCTATAGAATGTGGAGGACATATGAAAAAACTTAAGAATTAGAAATCAAAAAATTTTTGAAAGAAAATTGTGACTACAATACTTCTGCTGAGAAAGGGTTTCTGTGGAAAATGATGGATTTTCTACTGTTTTTAGAAAAAAATTTGAGGATTAAAAACTATGTAAAAAGGGTAACGGGTAATTTATATAAGGAACATATATCAACCCGATTCTGAATTGAATGCTGTTGATATTTTGTTCGTAGACCTGCAGTCTGCAAAGTTGGCTCTTATATTTGGCCTGCTCATGTTGGTCAACAGCGGGAAAGTTGGAAGGTATTCATGTTGGTTTTGCATAACTTCACATCCGGTAATGACAACATGAAAGACATTAATGTAAGGTTATGCTTAGCAGAACATGGTGACTGCCTAGTTAGGTTAAATTTCAAAGAACAAAGTGTACTTATTTACTTTTTCCTCAATGATTTTAAGGTGGTTAAATAAGATCTGTAAGACGTTTGGATATTAATAATCAACTGTAAAAGGTATGGTGATCGATCAAGATACAATTTTTCTGTTTTCTGCCTTTCACATGCAGTTATATCACAAAAACGTCCGATTCCCGAAATTACAAATTTGAGTTAAGGTGTTGGCATCATTATTTAAATGGGCCGTCGAATTTCTTTAAAATTTGATATATAGTACATCATTTGTGCTTGATAAACAACATCTGCAAATAAAAATATGGCTTACCATATTGTTTTTGAGAAAAAAGACTTTCAAAAAAAGTACCTTTTTTGCTCAAAATTTTACATTATTTACACGCAACTCTATGGGAGAATGATGTGAGTTACCGATACTAAAGTGCTCCAAAAAGATAACAAAGGGCACGGCCCGAAAGGTTTTCTGATTTTCACAAGTTTAAGGTCTCTAAGTTGCATACTTGAAAACTACGAAATAAAAACATGGTACACCGGCGGATTAGTTTCCTGAAAATCGTCGAAAAAGGAAATTTTAGATTGAAATTTCCGTCTATAAGGACTATGCGGGTCTAGCGTTAATTTTATTTCGCCATAGTCCGCAGCAAACAAAAAAATGGGGTGCGTGTGATGAAAGGTGAGAGCGTTATAATTAATCTGGCGCGTTCTTAGACTAGTCATAGCAACATCAAAGTTCTACGCGATTTTGCAAACGCTTTTCAAATTCGCGTAAATGCAGAAGAAGTGGAAAATCGCTCTTGAATTTTTGCGACGCTAAAATCGCAAACGAATTGCACGCTTGCTATCTACGAGTTATTAAAAAGTCGGATGGGTGTACGCCTTCGAAAACCAAAACCATAATTGCCAACACCTTAATTCGGTCCAGTCGTTTGGATAGTGAAGCAAAAATGTGCACTGGCCCAGAGTAGTGTGTGTTATAATAATTGTTTGTGCGATGCGGGTGTGTGTGGGGGGGGGGTTTAGATCGGGTTACCTTATTTTAACCCCTGTGATCAACTGACCCAAATCTCTGTTAATTTTGCACTAGGGTCTTGGACCAATGATCTTGCGTCAGATCTGGTTCCCTCCCTAACCCAATGTTTTTATAATTATAACCTGTGTTTCTTCTGCACTTAGTATTCCAGGCCAAGCCATTCCATCTGTGGATCTTATTAGTACTCGTATTGGGGAGCATACGGGGAGGTACTAGGGAGGGTTACCTAGACTCACTATAGAAGGCCAGGTAAGCAAGAGAAGAATCCGTGTGTATCCCACGAGTGAAATGCGATGTGCCAGATCGCCGCTTTCAAGAAGCGAATCACATGATCTCGCATGATTTATTGCTAGGAGAACAGAAAATCTTCCGGGGGGTAGGATCTCTGGCTGGTTCAAAGAACTTTTGCAAGGACTAAACCAATTTTCATCTGGGGACTTAGGATTTATTTTGTGAGTCCTTAGTTGAAAACAGAGCAAAATAGCATAGAAAATGTTTGAATTAAGGGACCATCTTCAAATCACCAAGGACTATCATTTACTGTCCATATCAGCGCTGCTCAAATGTGTAAATTACGACGGGGGGACACAAGGTATTTGAATGGGCCCGAATGCCACACACAACGACATGTGTTAAGAACGGATTGATCATGGGATACACATTGGGATTTCTCTTCAGTAGCAGTAGAGAAGTCTTCCAAGAAAGGGGGAAGAGGTTGGGGCGGGGGGGGGGGGCATCATATTTATATAAGGAAGGGCAGCAGGTGGTTTCTCACAGTGCATTCAGATGGGTGCCAGGGCGTGGGTTCCCCCTAGAGAGTTTTAAATTAGGAAAGAAAAACCATTATTTGTTCACAAAAGGCAAAATCTCAATTGATGTTTAAGTGTGGGGGGAACGAGGTTCATTATAAAACCTATTTTGTTCATTTTGCAGATTTTCAGACGTCCATTCAGCTTTGGTGAGGGAAATGAAGACAAAGGAATAAGTGTTTCTAGAAATCCACCACAGCTGTTGAATGCGAGTGTGCTTGCTTACTGGGTCTAAACTGTGGAACATAGATGCGCTACAAGGTATATGAATATCTCAATATAAAAATTACCTCAAATAGCAGAAAGTTATAGGTAATCATTGGCAGACTCCTTTTAGTAGTACGGTAGTAAAGTAATATTGTTTCTGACAAATTCCACAAAGTGTTGAATGCGATGTGTGCTTGGCCTTACTGGTCTAACACTGTGCACAATAGTATGCGATACAAGGTATTGCTGGAATCTCTCAATTATAATTACCTCATAAATATTCATGAACTAGTTACGGTAATTCATTGGCAGACTCCTTTTAGTAGTGTAAAGTAATAGTGTTTCTGGCAAATTCCACAACAGCTGTTGAATGCGCTGGCATTGCGTACTGGTCTAACATTTGTCAAATTGATGCGAAAAGGGTCAAATAATTACCTCGAGAAAAAATATTCATGATAATCATGCTATTTCATTGGCAGACAGACCCTTTGCGTGTTTATTTCACTTAGGGAAATAGTTTGAACTATTTCCCGCTAACCTTGTTCCGTTAGTACAGTGGTTATTACGTCAGCGGTATTCAGAGGGTGTTTTGAAAACCAATCCCAGAATGTATTGCAATGTGTCTATACTGTCTCGTGCAAATGCATGTCAGAATTTAGGGATAAAATTTGTTCAAGAAGATTAAGGACCACAAACTTTCATGGACATGATATTAAAAATTCCTTAAGTACTAGTGCATTTGTGGGCCTAAAATGAGTGTAAAAGAAAATGAGGCATTTTATGTGGTTCACGAATAGGATTTTTGTGGATCACATTATTTTATGAGGTTAAATTCCCCCAAAAACTGGTGCATTGGGGTAGATTCAATATGCCTGATTTTTCCTCAACCATGTTGTGTATACTACTCGAAGAGTGGGTTCCTTTCATTTGGGTATTGGCATTCAATTAGGTCGAAGCAGTTGTGACTTTTTTTTGTTTTGCTGGATTTTGGAATGGCTGAAACTGGTATTCTGACATAATTCACCCAGCTGAAACTTAGTAAGAAAAACAGACAAAACATTTATCCAGTTTAAAAAGTGTGAAATTACATGTTCTTGTAAACTAGATAAACTATAGTTAAATGGAAGCCTCTAGTAACAAAAACTATGAACTCTCTTCAAATACGAACAAGTTGAAATTTGCCTCATTGTCAGGCTATGTATGACGTTATTGTGCAAATAGGGGTTTTAATTAACAGGGATGTAAATTTTGAGGGAACTTTCTGAATTTCAGGGAAATGGATTGCTCAAAATTTCTGTACTTCGTACTTTTATTTATTCAGCCAGTTTTGGGCCTTTAGCCAGAATTATTATTTTTTTCAGGATTCCATCATACTCGGCAGGATTGTTATTAGCATGCATGTATCATGAATTAAAGAAATATTTAATAAACAATATTTAAGAAAAGATTATTTCAAAACTTGTACTTGGAGCTAGTTAAAGGGGTTTTGTTCCGGATTTATACCTATTGGTTCTCTACTTGCTATAAGAGCCTGGGCACGTATTACATATATGCCCCATCAAATACCCTGGGAAACACCTTGCAGGTTTGATGGTAGAAGCCATATGCCCATTGCAAAGCCTATTCAACACAAAGATAATATGAGCGTTAACCATAAATTGGCAGTTTTGTTTATATTTTGGCAATGAAAGGGATTTTAGGGCTAACATTTTCAGGACGACAATGAGAAAAATACGGCCTTTCATCTGATCCGGGTAAATCCGGGTAATCAGGGTCCCTAAGACGATTGGAACACACGCAACTTTAATTTGCCATTATTTTGTCTGTTTTCTAAATCGGCAGCTAAGACAGATCAATCGGTCACCAATAAGACCTCTCATTTTATCTCCATGGTTTTTAAAAAGCCATGGGGATATTGAACAGCAATTCTTCTGTAGGGTGTCTGTGTGTTCAATACGTTAACTTGGTGTATATGTGTGTCTGTTTTGTGGGTACATTTGTAGGTTAAAAGGCACATCCAGGATTTGCTAAATCGGAAAAGAAAATCTAAAAAAATCCATCACATCAGGTTTTGCATGGAGGTAACAAGTACAGTATCCTAACATACCCTGCAAATTATAAGACCAGAAGAAACCTAATAAGGACATTATTTGTTTTCAGAATCTTATGTCCTAATCTCATGTCACAGTTGAAATAGCCCGTAAAACAGTGAATGGCTCATTGTAACAGCTAGTGAAGAGGAATGTGCTTTCCAATTATTTTAATTAAATGGACAGTGGACTGAGGGAGGCTGATTGGTTGAAAGTTTAGGATTGTTTCATTTCTTGGGAGGGGAAGTTTCATGAGTTGTGTCCTTAATGTCGTGTTTATGCTTGGTACTTTTGGTGGGTAATTGGTTTGTGGGTCAGCTGGAGAATGGGGTGGTGTATAGTGTCATGGTCTGGTGTCAGAGTCTGGTCCTGGGTCCGTGTATTGGTTCTCACGTGTAAGGAAATTGTGTTGGTGTGTCAAGTATAAGGTGTATGGGGTTTGGTGGTTTTTAAGTTGGCAGCATTTGGTGTTGTGCCAGGTGTTGGGTGTCAAGTATCGAGTGTCAAATGTTGCTGTTATTTGTGTCAGATCATTTGTTGTCAAGTTGGTCAGGTGTGGAGTAGCCCATGGGTATCGGATGTTGGGTTTGGATGTCAGATGTCGTGGACAAATGACGGGTAAGCCCCTGCTCAAGTGTCAGTCATTGGTGTGGTGGTGGTTGAGTAAATGTTTGGGTGGTTGTTGTTAAGTGTCAGCTGTTTGGGGTCAGGTGCTGGGTGTCAGGTTGGGTGTCAAGTTGTTTGGGGTTGAGTGTCAGGTGTCAGTTGTAAAATGTGTCAGGTGTCAAATGTTAGGTGTAATGGTTGGGGTCAGATGTTATGGGATCACAGTGGGGTCGATCGGTTTGTGTGTGGGTTGGTGTTGGGTGGTGTCGATGGGTATCGGATGTTGGGTTTGGTGGTGTCAAATGTGCGCTGTCAGGTGGTCAAATGGACCGGTGTTCATAGCAAGAGTGTCAGGCATTGTGTCCAATTGTTGGGTTTGGTTGTTAATTGTCAGATGTTTGGTTGGCAGATGCGGGTGTAACATGGGGGTCGGGTCACCACGTGTCAAAGGTGGGGGTGGGTGTCAGTTGTAAAAATGTCGAGGATTTGTAGGATGTGGTGTCAGTTCATTGGGTTATCGTGTTGAAGCCAGGGGCTTATGTGCCAGGATTCAAGTCTGGTCTCCGTGTCAGGTGCTTGTGCTGGTAGTCCTAGTCTGGTGGCATATTTGTTCAAAATGAAATGTGGTATAGTACTTTTTTTTTTAAAGGGCCAAGATTCTTGTGAACAACCAAATAATGATAAAATGGATGGATTTTTTCTCACATACTCCCAAGGACATTTGGTCTCGCTAAAAAAAATTGTGCGAGACTGCACATTTTTTTAAAACTCAAGCTCGCCCATTACTTGGAGCATTGTGCTCAAATCCATCCATTTTCATATACAACTTCGCAAAACACAATGTTCGTCCTTACGGTCCATACAGACCTTCTACCCACGTACTTGAATGGACGCAGCCTCGTTAATGAACCAACTTGCGTTTTCTTCCTTTTCTGTCAATAATTAAATTGGAAAACAAAGTAAGTAACTTATGAAAAATTCTACAGGATCTTTCCTTCACTTTTAAGCTATTCCTTGCAAATTTCAAATATTGTGACCATCTTCTGATAAATCACTGATCGTGTCTTTTTTACTGGGTTCGGATGAATAAAAAGGTGAAACTTCCTGTCAGATCCATACGTCCAAATTTGATGATTATCAGTTTTGAGGAGTCCAAAGTAAGTGTTGGGAAAATTTGGATCCAAAACATGATAATCATAAAATTGGATTGATTTATGCCCAAAATTTATTGGTCCTCACTCAGGGTTCCCGCTTAGCAGGATGGCTTTTGGGTTCAGTCTGTAACAGAGAATTTTCACTGGAGCCAAGAAATTCAGAATGAGTACCAAAGTGACGTCCACTTGACGCTCATCATTCTAAATTTCCTCTGAAAAGAAAATACAGTGTTCCAAAACCTAAAAGTAAAATTATACACACAATATTTCTGCCTAAATGCAGCACAAAAGCTGTGTGACTTTTCAGCAGATTATTTTCATCCCACGTCGTAGATCCAATTTTGTTTTTTATTGAATTAAGCAAAGCTATGAAATATACAGCAGCTCAAAAAATAGAGGCCAATATAGATACTTGTGACCTACATTAGTCTTTTGAGTGCCAGGCCTTTCACACCCCCCAAAGGGAAATAAATGTATAGAGCAGGGGAGGGTTTCTGAAGTTGAAGGAGTGGGGGTGGTAATTAGTTGCTCAATACGTCAATTTGGGCTGTAGCCATGTGCAGAGAGTGATTTAAACCAACCCCATAATGCGTTGACATTATGCTTATTTACTTGTACTACAAAACATGATATTTAAAGCCGGACTCAGAGATTTCCCTCAGGAGGGGGGCGCCCTCAATTTCCAAAAAATCGTGTTTTTTGCATGTAATAACGCTTGTCCATAACTAATCACTGTGGAAATGTAAGCTTAAATCGAATTCCTTCATATAGAAAAAATCAACAACTTTGTTTTAAAATTCGGATCGGAATTTTGTTATACACGATTATATATGGGACGAATATCAACATAAATGTGTACTGCATCAAACGAAAAATCCTGATTCAGTCTCAAATTTCGGAATTGTGCATTTAGGTTACTATATTTAGTCTAGTTGACATTTTTCATTATAGTAACAAAAAAATAATATTTCGAAACTCTGAGTCAGACTTTAAGTACTTCTAGAGGATAAAAAAGTGTTCCTTTTAAGAACCACAAGAAATTTCAGGAATTCAAAACTAACATGCCTATAGTACTTATGCTTTGTGAGCTAAAATTGAGTGTGTAAAAGTCAGGGTTTTTTTTTTTGGTTAAGAATAGGAGTTTTATCGTTAATGTTTCGACCCCTCCTATGATTTTCCCCTTTGCTACCCTGATTCGCATTGAGCTATTAGATGGGAAGAGTTTGGGTGGGGGCCATTTTGAGGACATGCAGGCAGGTGTGTTCTCACACCTATTCAGAGTCGGTGCAGGGGGTGGCTGCCCCCTCCCCCAGAGAGTTTCAAATTTAATAAAAAACTGTTTTAAAGCAATAAATATGCATGAAAATTGTGTTTTCCTATAGAGTTGAATCGTGTAATGTTTTGCCCCTCCTATGATTTTCCCCTTGTGCCACCCTGATTCCCTCAGTAAGCTTTTAAACCAAAATAATCTGATTATACACATTGAGTTAAAATCAGTCCGAGTATGGAATTTTGATAGCAAATGCATAAATAAGTTATTGAATTAAATATGACAACCATCAGGCGTACCGACCGGGGGGCACTTGGGGCAAGTTGCCCCTCTGCACAAAAAAGCGGGACTATAATGAGCCCAAATCCCTAGATTTAGGCAAATTAAACGTAAATTCAGCAATGTTTCGACGCTACGCCGCACATTTTGTCATTCAGACTTACTGGGAACAAATCGACCAGGACATTTACGAAATGTTTTTGCCCCTCTGGTGCGGGACGACTGCAAAAATGTGTGTGATTTGACACCATTGGACACGCTTTTTGTTCACAAAAAGGCAAAATCCTCATTTGATGGGTAAAGTGGGGAATCGAGTTGTTGATCTGGGTCACCCGACCGTTCAATGGGTTTGGTTTATAACACCTATTTTTCGTTCATTTGCAATTTTTCAGAAATCCGATTCAGCTTTGGTGAGGGAAATGAAGACAAAGGAAATAAGTGTTCTAGTAAATTCCACCACCCTGGTGAATGCGATGTGCTTGCTTACTCTGGTCCTAACACGGGAAAATATATTCGATACAAGGTACTGCTGAATCTCAATTATAGTACCTCATAAATATTCATGAACTAATTATGAGATTCATTTGGCAGAATTTTTTATATAGCAAGTACTAAATGTTTCTATTCTAGCAAATTCCCACCACAGCGGTTGATGCGGTGTGCTTGCTTACTGGTCTAACACTGTGAAAATAGTATGCATACAAGGTATATTATTACACCTCATAATATCATGAACATATCATGCCATTTCATTGGCTGATATCCTATTACGCGAACTATTTCCCAAGGGAAATTAGATTGAACTGTTCCCTCAACCTCGTCCCGCAAGTCACAGTGAGGGTGTAAATAAATCAAATACTCCTGTTTTATATGCGAGTAAATAGGGCACACTTTTTACCCTTGGTACTGGCTACGGCCTATCACACCCCTCCTCACCCTTCGAGTTCGGGTGATAGGCCCGTCGCCAGTACCCCGGGAAAATAGTGGTGTCCCTCTTTCCTCCCTCTAACCATGTAGTATCATGTATACTGGAATAGCTCAACTTATAAATACCCAATCATAATATTCATGAACTAGTTACGGTAATTCATTGGCAGACTCCTTTTAGTAGTGACGGTAGGTAAAGTATAGTGTTTCTGCCAAATTCCACAACAGCTGTTGAATGCGATGTGCTTGCTTACTGGGTCTACCACTGTGAAAATAGTATGCGATACAAGGTATGCTGGAATATCTCAATTAATAATTACCTCATAAATTCAGAACTAGTTACGGTAATTCATTGGCAGACTCCTTTTAGTACTAGTAAAGTATAGTGTTTCTGGCAAATTCCACACCGCGTGTTGAATGCGATGTGCTTGCTTACTGGTCTAACACTGCTGTGAAAATAGTATGCGATACAAGGTATGCTGGAATATCTCAATTATAATTACCACCGCATAAATATTCACTGAACCTAGTTACGGTAATTCATTGGCAGACTCCTTTTAGTAGTAGTAACGTAAATAGTGTTTCTGGCAAATTCCACAACAGCTGTTGATGCCGATGTTGCTTTGTCTTCTTAACTGGGCAAACACTTTTCAAATGTATGCGAATGGGGTCAAAAATTACCCTATCGTAAAAAATATTCATGTAACTAATCATGCTATTTCATTGGCGACATCCTTTTGCGTGTTTAATTTCCTTAGGGAAATCGTTTGAACTAATTTTCCCTCTAACCTTGTTCCGTTAGTCACAGTGGGTGTATAAAATAACTGCAACACGTTTTATTACGTCAGCGGTATTTCAGAGAGTGTTTTGAAACCAATCCCAAAATTCTTCAATGTTCTATACTGTACTGTGCTAACACATGCTTCTAGAATTTAGGATAAAATTTGTTCAAGAAGATTAAGGTGGCTGTGAAGTCATGAACTTAGTCAAATGGCCAGTTTTTAGTTTTTTCATGTTTACAACGGCATAACATGTTTTCCTTTCCATATATTTTACGATCTAAATATATTTATTTTTTCCTCATATTTGTTCATTTTACTTTACTATGTTACGCATTTTTTGACCAAGACTATCCCCCACCTGGGCTGAACTGCAAAGGGCGGTAATTTCGCGTATTACGCATACTCGCCTGTGCTATTTCGGCGCCGCTGCGATGTAATGAGCCATCAGAAACGCCTTGTGCATCGATTCGACATGACGCACACCCATGGTAACTGTGATGCCATTGTAAAATGGTTGCCCACATGAAGAGCTTTTGCAAACAGAATGGGTTTAAATTTCACGATTTGAGCCTCATAAATTGTTGAATTTTGATCATAAGTATCCAATGAAGCAATTTGAAACCTGGTGCAGAAGCAGTGTGAAGAATAAGAGATGAAACGCTTGTTGGTTTGGAGTAAGGCTATAGTTTGTAGCGAAATGGACATTTGGACAAAATGGCGATTGTCTCTCTTCTGTGTTCACTTTCGGCGATAATTTGTGATTTTCGTTCCCAGTTACTCGAAATACAATATCAGCAACAGTAAGAAATGAAATCCCTACATAAGAAATATTTACTAACCAAAAAAATTTTTACTAAGTATTATATTTATATAAGGCATTCGAGTATGGTGACAAAGAAATCCTTTGTATTGTACAGTTTTGGTAAAAGTCCCGGATGCAATACAATATCGTTTCTAATATTGATCGCAATCCGGGCAGTTTTAGCGAGAACGCCCATTATTGAATCGGGATTGAATCATGTCTGTATCGTTCGCCAGTGGACTACAACACTGTCAACTGCAGGTTTGGTTTGAGTCAGCATGATATTTACTAATTAATAAAATAGTTAATGGTTTTTCGGATGAGACAAGAATATATTGCACTCGCTCGAAAAATATTGTACTCGTCTTCGATTCGTACAAATTTTTTCTAGCTGTGGACATATTTTGTATATACTCAAGCCATTCAATATTATATAATTATTTCAAAAAAAGATGTACTGGGAGCTAGTTAAAGGGGGATTGTTCCGGTTATACATATGGGTTCCTATTGATATAAGAGCCTGTGGGGACTTATACAATGGTCCCCATCAAATTACCCTGGGAAGGAAAGAACCTTGCAGGTTGATGGGTTTAGAAGACAATAATGCCATTGCAAAGGCCCTATCACACAAGCGAAATATTGATGGTTTTAAACAATTAAAATATTGCAGTTTTTTGTTTATATTTGGCAATGAAATGGGACTTTAGGGCTAACAATGTTCAGGGAAGAACAATGAGAAAAATACGGCCTTTTCATCGATCCGGGTGGTAAATCAGGGTCCCTAAGACTATTGGACACGCACTTATTGTCCCATTTTTTGTCTTGTTTTTCTAAATCTGCAGATAAGACAGATCAATCGAGTCACAAAAGAAATCTATTTTACTCCTTGTTTTAAAAAGCCATGGGGATATTGCAACATACCCTGCAAAATTATAACCAGCAGCACCTAATAAGGACCTATTTTGTTTCAGAATCTTAATCCTATATCATGTACACAGTTGAACAGTGAATTGGCTTCATGTTACGCTGGTGAAAGTAATGAAGTAATTGTGCTGTCCCATTATTTTAATTAAATGGACAGGTGATGAGGGAGGATGATTGGTTGAAATAGTTAGGGATGTTTCATTTCTTGGGAGGGGAAGTTTCATGAGTTTTGGCCTTTATTCCTGTTTTAGTTTTGGTACTTCTGGTGGTATTGGTTTGTGGGTCAGCTGGAGAATGGGGTTGGTGTGGGTATAGTGTCATGTCTGTGTCAGATGTCTCTGGTCGCTGGTGTGCGAATGTATGTCTCACGTGCTCGGAAATGTGGTGGGTGTCCAAGTATAAAGGTGTAGGGGTTTGGTGTTAAAGGCTGTCCGGGCATTTGGTGCCAGGTGTTGTGGTGTAATGTTGAGTGTCATGTTGGATATTTGAGTTTGTCAGATCAAGTTGGTGTTTGTCAAGTTGTGTCAAGGTGTTGGATGTCAGAGGGGTTATAGGGTGTGGGTTTGGATGTCAGATGTCGTGTCAAATGACGGGTTGTCAGATCAAGTGTCAGTCTTTGGTGTTGGGTGTTGAGTCAAATGTTTGGGTTGCGGTGTTGTTAATGGTAAGTGTCAGCTGTTGGTGTCAGATGCTGGGTGTCACATGGGGTGTCAAGTGTTGGGGTGGAGTGTCAGGTGTCAGTTGTAAAATGTTGAGTGTCAGGTGTCAAATGTTAGGTGTCATGTGTTGGGTGTCAGATGTTGGTCTCAAGTTGTGTCGGGTGTTGGGTGTCAGATGGGTATCGGATGTTGGGTTTGGGTGTCAAATGTCGGATGTCGGGTGTCAAATGCGAGGTGTCAGATCAAGTG
Organism: Ophioderma brevispina; assembly: GCA_023653785.1. Taxonomy (NCBI): domain Eukaryota; kingdom Metazoa; phylum Echinodermata; class Ophiuroidea; order Amphilepidida; family Ophiodermatidae; genus Ophioderma; species Ophioderma brevispina. Next base: position 27,779 of record JAMKCH010018509.1, read on the forward strand.
TCAGGCATTTAGTGTCCAATGTTGGGGTTTGGTGTTAATTGTCAGATGTTTGGTGTCAGATGCTGGGTGTCACATGGGGTGTCAAGTGTTGGGGGTTGGGTGTCAGTTGTAAAATGTCGAGTGTAGGATGCTGGTGTCAGTTCATGGGTGTCTAGTGTCTGAAGCCAGTTGTCTGGTGCCAGTATTCAAGTGTCTGGTCTCCTGTGTCAGGTGTCTTGTGCCTGGTTCCTAGTTTCTGGTTGTGCATATTTGTTCAAAATGAAATGTGTATAGTAATAAAGGGCACAAGATTCTGAAAACAAAATAATGATAAAATTGGATGGATTTTTTCTCACAATACTCCCAAGGAATTGGTCTCGCTAAAAAAAATTGTGCGCGACTCGCACAATTTTTTTAAAACTCATAGCTCGACCAATTACTTGGAGCATTGTGCTCAAATCCATCCAATTTTATATAAAAATCGGAAATTTTAGTCATTACTGTCCATACAGACACTTACTACAACACGTAATTGAATGGAGAATCGTATATTGGAACACTGCCGTTTTCTTCCTTTTCTGTCAATAATTAAATTGGAAAAAGTAACTTATGAAAATTCTACAAGACTTATCCTTCACTTTTAAGCTATTCCTGCAAATTTCAAATATTTTGACTCTTTCTGATAAATCACTGATAGTGTCTTTAACTTGGTTAGGATGAATAAAAAGGTGAACTTCCTGTCAGATCCATACGTCCAAATTTGATGATTATCATGTTTTGAGGAGTCCAAGTGTTGAAAATATTGGATCCAAAACATGATAATCATAAAATTGGATGATTTATGCCCAAAATTTATTGGTCTCACTCAGGGTTCCCGCTTAGCAGGATTTTGGCGTCTGTAACAGAGAATTTTCACTGGACGCCAATAAATTCAGAATGAGTGACAAAATGACGTCCACTTGGACGCCATAATTCTAATCCTCTGAAAAGCTAAATACATGTGTTTCCAAACCTCAAAGTAAAATTATACACAAAATATTTCTGCTAAATGCAGCGCAAAGGCTGTTTGACTTTCAGATTATTTTCATCCAAGTCTTAGATACCAATTTTGTCATTATTTATTGAATTAAGCAAAGCTATGAAATATACAGCATCAAAAAATAGAGGCAATATATGATACTTGTGACCTACATTTACGTCTTTTTTGAGTGCAATGGCCTTTCACACCCCCCAAAGGGAAATAAATGTATAGAGCAGGGTAGAGGGTTCTGAAGTTTGAAGGTCGTGGGGGTAATATGTCAATTCTGGGCTGTAGCCATGTGCAGAGAGTGATTTAAATCATCCCATAATGCGTTGCATTATGCTTATATTACTTGTACTTACAAAACATGATATTTAAGTACTTCAGGATAAAAAAGTGTTCCTTTTAAGAACCACAAGACATTTCATGATCACACTAAAAATTGCCTATAGTACTTATGCTTTGTGAGCTAAAATGAGTGTAAAAGTCAGGGTTTTTGTGTTAAGAATAGGATTTTTTGTGGGTTCACATACCTTTTGAGGTGAAATTTCCCAAAACTGGTGCATTGTGAGATGGGCTCAATACAAACTCTGGGCTATGTGAGTGTAGTAGCAGATTGTATTTATAAGTATTAGCTTTTATTATTACCTTGCATTTATATGGCATTCTAATAGAAAACAGAGCCAAATACACAACAAAAACACAACCATCCCTTACACATCAAAGTTAAGAAGTACTTTGAAACTGACTTAATTAAAGCACTGATATGTCCTTTGTAGCTTGACCAATAATTTGGGCTCAATCAAGCCGATTTTATAAGAAACTTGGTATGTCAGTTGTGGTGCATACAAGTAATACCAGTAAATTGTGTCATCATTTATATGTGCATATTAATAAGCTCATTTGCATATTTGCTTTGATTTACTCATTCCTAAAAAGGTGAACTTCTACCATTTTTGAGTGTCCAAATTTGACAAATCTTTGTGGTAGTGGTGCATGCAGGTAATACCCATGCACTGTGTCATCACTATTGCATATGTTAATGAGCTCATTTGCATATTTGCTCCCCGTCAGGGGAGGTCTTGCAAGTTTCAACTAGCAGTATTTTTTCAATTAGTATTTAAAGACACGTGTATCCGTCCTTCCATCCAATCGCCTGCCAGTCACCCACTCACCTACCACTGGCTCACCCCCCTGTTGCTATCATGTCCCCCCTTGACTTTTATTAATTTTTTCACCTTGATTTGTTGAGATATTCATGGCTGGTTGTATTGACCAATCAATCATTCATTTGATAAATTGATTGATAAATTGATTATTGACTATTTCAGGTCAGCAGCATCTGGTGACTATACCTTATTGTTGTACGTTGATGGTGTTGAGATCAGCGAACTCAATGGCAGATACTGCAGCACTGACCCGGTTAAGTGCCAATTCAGGGTATGTATCTTAACAACTAACAGAAGAGATCCAAAGATGGCAAAACTGGGAGATCATTTTGAGAAGATTTGGGGGAAAAACATGAAAAGAAAAGTTACAAAAAGATCAGCTAAAAGATAACCTTAACTTATTTAAAGGTGCGGGTGCAATACAGCTGTGGTCAAGCAGAATGAGTCGTCTGTGAGCAAATCAAAATTCAGGTTTTTGTGCAGTTATCTGGGTTTCATTTTTGGTGCGGGGGGTGGGGGGCAGGACATGATCTGCTTGATTTGGGCATTGGATTTTTCAAAACGGGTAATTTGGAAATTCTACTGCATTTCTACAGGCAGTCTCGCTCCCAGTGACATTACCAAATCACCTTTTAAACCTTCGTTCAATAATCTTAGTAATAGTGATATTTTGGGGCAAAAATTATTGATTTCAAAATCTATCGGGGTTAGTGGATTAACCTCGGCTTCAAAACGCCTTTAAATTTTCCAACCAATTTGTTTACACCTATAATTTGCATAAGAATCCCATGGTATGCAAAGAGGTATTTGGCTATTGATTTCCCTGTCAAGTGGCTACTGCACATCTCATGAGGAATCCATTGTAATACACTCATTTGGCATCCTCGGGAACGTCTATAATGAAAGCGTCTACCCAAAAATGTTCATTTAGATTTAAATATATTAAGGGTGATGCCAGGGTCCTTCCAGTACGCACACCTATTTGCAGTTGCGCATCGTTTAGCGTGAATACTTACGCACTCGCTACATGTGCGTTGAACACCGGCTTGAATGCGTGTAACGCTAGCGCGTGGTTTCATGTAGTTTTGCATTCGTTCCTGCAGTTTTGCATTCGTTCCTGCAGTTTTGCATTCGTTCCTGCAGTTTTGCCATTTCTTGTTTTGGATTATATCGTGTGCTTTTTTTTTTTTTTGTTCACCGTGCTTTTCGGGTAATTTTACAAAAAAAATCGCTTTAATAAAATTATACCAAAGGTCTTTTACCCCACCTAAAAAAAAACATTCGGAGAACCAGAAAATCGGAGGAAGTGTAAGCGCCTTTTCAATTGAGGTTCGTTGAATTTTTTTATTTTCAAGAGCTCATTCAGTAATTGAAAAAAGTATCTTCCCTATATACAAGACTTGGCAGGTCGTGAATAGCGAACCTTCGGAATAATGAACCTTAGAATATGAGGACACCGCAATGAACATGATAAATTATATAATACTTTGAAGCCGCGTGGCATGCACGATTTCACTATTATGAGATAACATTTTTCATTTCCACATTTTAGAAAACCCACTGGGATAACAAACAAATTGGTCACTCCAGCCCTAATTTTCGCTGTTTTGGTGGTGATAACACCAATCAAATTGTTTGGCAACCTTAACATATAGGCCTAACACTAAAACTAACCCTAATCCTTGAAATGTAACGAACACGTGTAATACTTAGCATAATTGTCTGCTATAAATCAATTGTTTCATTAAAAGTTTGGAATAGCGAACCTTTTGAAAGTCGGAAAATGACACGCGCTCGGTATGGTTTCAGAATAGCGAACCTTTTAGCTTGGAAAAGCGAGTCTTTCTTTAAACTCGGCCTCGGATATAAACCTTGTACATCATATCCGAACAGGCGGATCATTTTACATACACATTTCGAATAGAAACCCGTCCAATTATCGGACGGGACTAGTGAGGACTAGTGAACCATAAATCTATATTAACGTGAAATAAAGAAGCTCAAACGTGTGGGTAATTAATATAACATGAAGAATTTTTTTTTTTTTCAAATCCTGGTAATGCTAATGCGAAATGCGGTTTTTCTTCATTTTTTAATGCATTTTTGCCCCACTTTCAATTTTTGGCCCGCTTTGCGGCAATTTCATTTTTTTTTTTCAGAAATTTTTTACAAATATTAAAAATGTTTTTTACTTTTTTTAAAAAAAAAAAATGTGCGGTCAAAAACCATTTAAACAGAATGCGCGATCTTCTGATACAAACTTGTTTTTTTTTTTTGCCTTACAATTACACAAATATATATATTTGGAACATGTTTCTAAACTTTCTTGAAGGGTAATTTTGTTATATTCTGAGTTATGTCACTTAGTAGCTTCCATTTTAGGAGTAATCACTGTGTGATTATAACTGCATACGCGTAATTCTATCATAGTCACTGTTTGATGGGTTATGATGCGTGTATTCCTGGCGCTAGTTTTGGTGCGTAGGTACGCGAAGAGCGCTGCGCCCACAACAGTTAACCAAGACGCACTAAAATGAGAAAGAAAAGGTGTATTTTTGGTACATTTTGACAGTTTTAAAGAAAACTAAGTCGGTGACCCCTCTTTTTATTGATGCGCCTTAAAGATCTGGCATATGACTTTAACATAATTTAAAAAAAAAAATCTGTGCCGTCCCAGAATTTATTTTTATGACGGAATGCGTCTTTTTTCTTATCATAGAGCTCTGGTACAAGTTTTTCCCCGAAAAATGTGATTTTTGAACACGTCATACCTCAAAAACTAAGTCGGTGGACCCCCATTTTTTATTTCAGATTTTTCCCATTTACAAAAACAAACCGATTAAAATACCTATCTGAATAAAGAAAATCTGGCGCGTAGCTTGATGACCTCTTCACCCTAAGTCTTGTCGGATGTTGCAAAAGTCCTCCTGCGTTAAGTCTTTGAAAAAGATTAGCACTCAGGTAATTCCAGCTGTTGAGGCCAATTCGAATTCACTGTTGCTGTTAAGTTGGCATTCTACCCCCCTGTTTTGGTGAAAATCTCATCCCAATTATTGTAACTGCGATTCACGATCAAAATTTGAGTGTCATTCAGAATAATGAATAACAAGTTAGGGCACATTAAGATGTATCTGTATTTCAAACTCATAAGCAACACACATTCATTTGGTTTATCATATCAAATCATCATCAGTTATGTCAATCCTGCAGGACAAAGCCTCAAATTGTTACCATGTGTCATGACTTACTTTATTTGATATGAAAATGACTTGATGTCTTGATTGATGTCTTGATTTGATTTCAATTGCAGTACACCTACAGCAACACACCCACAATTGAATCAGTATCAATCATATCTGGTACTCCAGGTTAGTATGCAATGTTATACTTGTCATTACTAAATAGGCAAAATATTTAGCTTTTGTTTATCTGTGTGTGAAGGTACTTCCATTTTTTGTGCCTCTTGAGACAAGCATGTACCTTCACTGTGTCTACTACATTAGTGTTTTGCGTTCAATTGCACTCGCTTTATTCTATATCAAAATCTTAGTAGTAAGAGTCTTACCTGTTTAGTCGTAGACCAAGTGTACACTGGGGTTTTTTCCAGTGGCGCCACCATAACTTCATTTTCTGGGGGGTGCAAATGGGGGGGGGGGGCAAAGTGAATTTTTTGGGGGAGCGACCTTCCACCCCCCCCCCCCCCACCCCCAATTTTGGCCCAAAATTGGCTGATATTTGCCCAATGGCGATTTTTGGCCCAAAATTGCCGATTTTGCCAAAAATCCTAATTTTCTTCCTCTTCTGACCGGGGGAGGGGGGGGGCGGGCAAGAAAAAAATAGGAGGGGAAAATGCCCACTGCTGGCGCTGCCACTAAGCTTTTCACACTGAGCAGGTCATCGATCAACTTTAGTGATTGATCACTGTTTTCGAAGACCAATGCAGCCGTTTTTTTAAATAGAGTTTGAGATGGCTTGTGGTCATTTGGGATGCCGTCTATAAATTAACACATTTTTGTGTAAATACCATAATGATATCATAACAAATATAATGATGACAGTTCTAACATTAAGGCATATATATTCATTAGACTATATAATGAGTTGTATGTTGGGCTGTCTCTAGCAAATGCTGTTACAGACAGCCTGTTGTACAAGATCTTGGAACTTTTTATTATTAATACCATCATTTGTATTAATTAATGAAATAAAGCGCATCATATTCATATACTGTTAATATATACGTCACTGGATGCACATGAAAGGGTTTTGTCCATGAAGTTGTTAAATAAATAACAGGGGTTACAATTAACCGGTATAAAAGCACTAGGGTGATAACATTTTCATCAATCAAGACTTTATTTACTGTCTACACTGTAACCTTCGATATTTAGGATCCAAGGTGAGCATCAGAGGGCGTATATTTAGCGACAAATTTGCAACGACTAAAACTGGAGATGTCGATGACATTGATGCGGACGATGCAGTTGAAATTCAAAGGTAAGGTAAAATTCTGGCTTATTATACTTGCGAAACAAGACAAAATAAACAGGCTCACTGCATGGATTGGTCTACACATTTTATTTTGTCACCAAAGTCTTCAAAATGTAGAGTCATGTCCAGTGATTTTTTAGTGGCAATTTTTTTCAGATCTTTTTAATTTTTTTAATGGGTATGCTGATTGCTTATTTTGGTTTCAACTTGAAAACCTACACATCAAACCCTTTAGGGGGAAAATATTTTTGCAGGCCTTAAACCTCTTTCTGAAGTAAACCATGAGAAATAAGAACGATAATGGATTTTTCGGTAACCTGCCCCAGTTGACCAACACTTTTTTTCTGACGTACTTATGAATTCAGAAACCTTCCACAAAATAAAGCACTATGCTTATTCCGATAATTGTGTCAGAAAAGTGTCAGATGGGTCGGGTTTACGAAGCTCCCTAAAGATAAGCCTCATGTAAATTTCTTGCTATTCAGTATCCAAAACAAATAGAAAGTCTCCCACAATTGTTAAGAATTGATTTTTTACAATTTCATCTTGTAGGGTATACTGGGGGAATTACATTTGCAATCTTATGGATCCAGAAACAGACGAGCTGTAAGTACACGATTAATACTTTTTACACACTATTGCATTTCTCTTCCTCTGTTCTTTGATATCAGCACGACATTTGTTGGTAGCATCAGTAAACTGCTCGCGCCGAACTTGAAGCAACAGCCATTTTACTCGCATTCCTAAATAAGTTGTTACATAAAGCTGCGTCAAAGTTATGACATAACCACACAAATGGTAAAGGTATAATAGGCCTCATTATGTTAACAGACCAGTGCAGCTTAGGCAAAAAAAAAAAAGAAATTGTTGTATTGGAGTAACCCGCCCAACCCTAATTTTGAAAATCAAGCCCTGTACAAAAGTATACCTACCCTAATTTTTTTTATTGATTTTCAAAATCTTATTTTTTAAGTTGTTTTAACCCTGATTTTTAACCGATTTTCTCAATATTTTTTGTGTTCTGGTGTAACTTTGGCAACTTCTCTTTAAGATTTTCAATAATAAGAGTCAAAAGTATCAATATTAATAACATTACATACTATGTGTGATGATTTGATGTAGTAATGCATTATATAAAAAAAAAAATATTTGCGCCCTACCCTATTTGGAAATTTCTTGTTACTCTCCAATACAACAATTTTTTTTGCCTTATTGTCTGATTGGGGACCTTGAAATGCATCATCCGCATGTGTGTGTATATATGTATGTGCATGCTTGTGTGTGTGATAATCAAGATACTCCAGAGTTCTTTGGGAGTTTAAGGGTCATCAGGGTAATTACTTTAAAATATGCCCAGTCTCAGTCTAGGTTTTGGAATTGGATGTGTATGGATTGTTTACAATAGCGTAAAACAGTGCTCAAACCTGTTAAAACTTGACATTTAGGTAATCTGTAACGCATAAAATTTAAAGTAGATGCACTTTTGCAACCTCAGGGAAACAAATTTGTGTCCAAGTAGACACACTATTTTCAAAACCTAGTGTTGAACCCTGGTGTGTGCATATGCACGTGTGTATGTGTGTGCAGAATGTGTGTGTGTGTGCGCATGCATATGTGTGTATGTGTGTGTCCTCCCAGTGGCCAAAAATGCAGTTCCAGAGACCTAAAAAATAGTTACAAAGCCCCAAATTCAGCTTTTCACACTACTCAAAGCACAGTCAATATTTGATTGTCGTCATACCCCAGGCCGACTTTACAAATGACTGTAAAGTCTCCATAACATTTTTTTTTTATAAACAGTGACCTGTTATTGCAATCATTGAAAACAAAAGGATTTCAGTGACCAATACACAAAGAACTTCTTTACAACATCATTAGATCATATTGAAAAGCACGCCATTGCTTAATATAATTAACCTTGGTTGGGTCACTTGTATAGCGCTATTCCAAAGCACAGAAAGCTTGGCCATGGGCCAAATTCTCAAATTACATTTCATTCTCATTTTGCTCATAATAATCAAAGTCCATATTAGTGAAAATGACAGTAGTTTAGTTCTGACACCGTATTTAGTGCTCTTGACCCACATGCTAATATGCACAAGGCAAAACCATCACACTTCTTCATAACATTTCCCTCCATGACATCGTTCCATCAATCGTTTGCTAGTTCCTGCTATCAGCATTCTTCATCCTTAATGGGCTATGGAAGGTCTTGTCCACAGCGCATTGATGTTCCGGGTTTCCTCTGATTGAATGCACGACACCGTGCCAGTAATTGGTTGGAATAGATCACACGACATGCATTATGCAGGTTGTGACGTTGCAATTAGCATGTCGTGCCTCGTTTGTTGGTAGTTTGAGGATTCTTTGGCGTTTGTATCGCAATGGAGTAAGCATGCCCGGCGCAAACCTAGACTCCTTTTTAAATATTGTTTCATTGTCCGTAAAAGTTTGTTCGTGAATCATATATTCTTTTATAACATGTTTACTTCAAATGCTTCACAGGTATGGAATCACACTGGACAAAAGAGGGCGCATCACAGTGGGGTAACCTGTAGTTGTGTACCAAAGGGAACCTTTGTAGGTGAGTTCAGTTTGTTATCTTGTGGTATAATATATAAGCCCTATGGACCCGACGGCAGACGACACTCCCGGAATACATCACACATTCAGCCTGCTGAGGTCATGGCCCTTACGAATGATACCCCACCTAGCTCAAAAAACCCTCCCAAAAAATTCTTTTCTGTGACTGTCAATATATGTGTGTCATACTTTTTGCGTGTCTATTTGACCATAGAATCCCAGAAGTTCACCTACTTGATATCCTGGGAATATGGCCGCTGCGATCACCCCTGATCTCTACGTGTCAGTGCACAGAACAAGCTGTATAACTACCAGACGCATGCATGGTTAGATATTATTGCTATATTTGTTCACTACCTTCCTCTTGTATCGTGTCCAAACTAAAGCCCTCAAGTTTTTCCGCGTGCGGAAATTCCGCGAAATGCACGGAATTTGAGGTAAACCGGAAAATGCAATTTTGCGATAAGAGAAAAAATGTCAAAAAAAAGTAAAATTACTTCACTTTCCCTAAGTAAATACTAAGAATATACCAAATCTTACATCTGAACTGATTCCTTTACACCAATGTTGACTGAAATATCTGCCTTTCCCTTCTGAGAAGTGGAATGCCCCCAAATACCTAGTATAACACCCCTAAAAAGAGAATGGTTCCACCAGTGCGCCCAGGTCACACCCTGTCGTACCCTGGGGGGGGGTGGGGGGGGCTAGCTTTTTCCTCAATTCCTTTTTGGCTGTTAATCAAAACGGACCGCGTGTCCAGCACTCTGCAATATTACAGCCAAAATTAACTGAGTTTTTGATACTGGACTGTTGTCGCTCATACGGAATACTCCTACTACCTATACATATCTATCCTGGATATATAACTGGATTATATACTGATTTTACGCTCATGTTTTGGACTGAATAAAACGGAGACTTTTACGCCGCTCGGAGAGCTCCTATTTTAGTATCCTTTTTTTGCGCCAGTGCGGTCATGTGAGCTGTGTAGCGGGAAACAAGGTAAAAAACAAAGGCAGCCATTGACCACGTTTGCTGCTTTGACTGCCTTTGACTATGTGTGAGATTGTTCTGTCTTTGTTTACGGCGTGCTTGCGACAATTTAATATTGTTTAGTGTGTGTATTATTTTATTATATGCTGTGGTATACTTAATAAAATAGTGAAACTGTGTTTGAAAATTTTCTTTACCGTTCGTGACTCATTTACCGAGTTGTTTTTGGTCTTGAGTTTGCGACCGTGATACTCCACGCACTCTTGATTTTTTTCTGTACTGTTTTTTGCGCAACGCTATCCATCTAGCAACTCACGCACACCCCGTCATGGGCGCGATAATTGCTTCGCCCTGCTCCGTTCCCATTTAACGAAGGGGATCCCATCCCCTTTGTTTCGATCACGGCAGTATTCCCGCACCGACCGATGCGCCTCTTTTTGTCTTAGACTACGGATGTTCAGTGGGCAACCATCGAACCTGGCAACGCCGCTCGGCTGCGTGCACATGGAGGGGGGTGGTGATCGGCCCTCCGGTCCGGGGTGCGTCCAGGGCAGGGCCCGCTGCTGCTCCTGGTGCTCCAAAGTTTGGTAGCTTCGGCTATCTCGAAGCGCTGAGGGTGGCCTTCGGCCGCCTCCTATCGTATTCACATCCGGCCGTGGCCGCCTGGTTCAGCTTGGGGCTGCTCGTGGTGCAGGCTGGGCGGTCGCGCTGCCGATCCCCCAGGGAGATTGGCGGCCGCGGGCATTCCGGTTGGTGGTGGAGGTGAGGGTGTGCCCAGGTCGCCACGGGCTGAATCCCATCGCCGTTTGTTATCACGCCTAACGACTACGGTGGCCATTACTTTGGGTTTTGTCACGGCCAACCCTGGGCGGCGTTGGCTTCGGTGTCCCTTTGCGGGACGCCGCATGTGTTGACTACGCTCGCTGCACCCGGCATCTCTAGCCTGGCTAGCCATGCTGTGCCTCCTCAGCAGGCGCCGCACGCCGCCCGGGCCCCTTCGGGGCTTTTGGGCTAGCGAGTGGTTCTCCGCTGGGCTGGCCTCCGCAGATGCCCCTGCTGACTAGGTCGGCTCAGGCCTCTCATGCGGGTACGCCTGCTGTGTTTGCTAGTGCTTGTCTCCGGCACCACCCCGCCCGCTTCCGCGGCGGGTCCTCCTGTGTGGTGTACCCGTTGGGTGTCCCGGCCTCTGCTTCCCGGCAGGTCAGTCCGTCATGGTGCCTACCCTGCATGGACACAGTACCTCTGCAGCCTACCTTCTCAGTTCGCTGCATCCCCCGTACGTGGCTTACCCTCCCCAGTCGAGCTGGACTGCTGGGGCGGGTCAGTTGGGTATGGTCCTTTCTCCGGGGCTCCCGCAATGCGGGAGCCCCTCCAGCCTATATCACTCCGCACCTCCGCACGTCGGCTGCCCAACCGCTGGCACCAGGTGCTGTCGGGGCTGCTTCTGACCCGCTTTCGAGCGAGCAGTTGCTCCGCTGCGGCACGGTATTGTCTCCCTTCTGGTAGGCCTGTCCAATCTGCGGCGGTACAGCCTGGTACCGGCCGGGGCAGGGCGGTCTACCCGTTCCCTACCCTTCGGCTTACGTGCCTGGGACCTTGGGTGGTCGACCCCTTGCCTTCTCGTCCTGTACCCTTCGTCAGGGTCGGGCTGGGCGCAGTCGAGCTTCGTGGCTCCTTGCTGCCCATCCTATGCAGATGCTTGGTCCCTGCGGAGGCCCTGTGCCGCTGCCCATGTTGGCGCCCCTGGCCCTCCCCTTCTTCCACCGTCCGTTGCACCGTCCTCTCAGGTCTCCTACCGGCCGCAGACTGCCCGCGTTTCCGGAGGGACAGCCTGGCGGGGCGGACTCGACTCGACGTGCCGCGGCAGCTGCGGAACAGGAGTGAGTGTGGATCTCTGGCCCTCATGCACTCCTCATGTGCTGCGCAGGCGGCCTAGTCTCTCTGCTGTGCCTGTGCGCCTGGAGGCGCGTGCGGAGGAAGGGGCACTCAACCTGGGGCTTCCCACCTCCCTCCGTAATGCGTCCATTCGTTTGACGCTTCCCACATACGTTGGTCGTCATTGTGGAAGCGCTCCTGGGAGGTCACTCAAGACAGCTCTCATCGTTCCCGGTGAAATCTTTCGCCAGGTCGTTAAGAACTACCGAAGGGGACTACGACGCCTTCCTGAGGACCCCGACTATGGATCTTGACCTAGCAGCGTTGCGCACAGGCAGGGGTGCCCCGGCTGGCTTCTCCCCCTTCTGGAGGGCCCAGTTGAGTGCACTAGACCGTGGCGGTGACATCTGGTGTCCGACGAGCGCTTTTCTCCATTTCCTCGGCACCACCATCAGAATGCGCTCGTCTGGTGCGCAGGTGGGTATTTCTCCTCGGAAGCCTCCGCTGCTTTGACTGTCCTAGCCGCGCTAGTGACTCGGCAGACGGATGCTTTTATGTCTTTGGCGCGTCTCCTGAGCTTCTTGCGACGCGAGAACCCTGCTTCACACTCCGCACCTTGATCCCCGATCGTTGCATCGGAGCTCTCCAATACGCATCCCGAGTCGTCGGACGTCGCTCTTCGGTATTTTCGTTCGTGACTCACTTGCTTGCGTCTGGCTTAGCTTTGGAGTCGGAGCAGGAGCTCAAGGATGCTCAGGCGAAGATCTCCTCTCGTGTATGCTTCAGCTATGAAGAAGAAGCGTTCCCGCTCTTCTTCATCCTGCCGGTCCGCCAAGCAGGCGAAGCCGCCACCGCCTCCTCAACCGCGAGAAGCCCGCATCTCCGGCCACTTCTACCCAGAATCCCGGGGCCAGGCCTCGGACTCACCCCCTCCCAAAAGCAAGCCGCCTGGGATGGGAAGAAGTCTTCGCCTGAGGGCACGGCGGCAGCGGGGTCTCTCCTTTGTGAGGGAGCCTTACCACCTCCTGTGGGCGGCCGCTGAGTCTTCCCGCGAGGGAAATGGCCACCTTTCCCCCGCGCCTTGGGTTGCGTGAGGCGTGGTGGAACAGGGGTACCGATTGGAATTCACGGCGGAACCCCCGGCAACTTCCCACCCGAGACCTACCCCCCTTCCGGGGGAACCGAAGACCTCCAACTTCTTCTGGACGTTTCTCGGCGCTCTTTGGCGAAGGTTGCCATCTCCCCAGTCGACACCCCCTTCACCGAGGGGTTCGGGTCGACGTTCTTCTTGGCCCCCAAGAAGACCGGGGATTTTGGCGTCCCATCCTGAACCTGAAGCCTCTGAATCAGTATATCAGGCCGAATGAAGTTCAGGATGGAAACCCTCGCGTCAACCCTTCGCCTGTTCCTCTGAAGGGATCTAGGCGTCTTCTTTGGGATCTGAAAGACGCCGTACCTTACACTGTCCCATTTCGCCAAATCCGATCCGTCGCGCTCTATTCCAAATCGAGGGCCAGTGGTACGAGTGGACGTGTCTCCCTTCGACTTTCCACTTCCCCCAGGGTCTTCACGATAGTGTACCCTGGAAGTGGGCGCCTTCCTCATGCGTCAGGGGGTCAACCTCTGTAGTACCTTGGACTACTGGCTGAATCTACGGACCGTCGCCACAGGCGACGGCCGACATGTTCAGCCGTACCGTTCAGGTCGTGCATAGGTTGGGCTTCATTTCAACTCGCAAATCGAGCCTTACCCCCTCTTAGGACCGGATGTATCTGTTTGCTCGGCTGCAACTGCTTCCGTGTGCATTGCATAACCGACGGCCGAGCGGGTGGATGTCATGGTTCAAACCGCGACATCCTTGGCGTCATGCGTACGCAGGCCCCCGCTCGATACTGGCTTCGCCTTCTAGGCTTAATGGCCAGCCTCGTCGACCTGGTCCCGTACTGCCGTTTCCATATGAGGTTGCTTCGATGCAACCTCGTGCGGCACTACAGTCCGATCAAGCACCCAGCTTCCCGTCTGATCCCTATCAATGCCGGGATCCGGGAACACGCCTTGGGCATGGTGGTCTCACGCCCCCCCAACCTGACTCGGGGAATCTCTTTTCCCTGCGCCTCCCGTCGATGTTGTCATCGACGACGGACGCTCTGAAGTCGGTTGGGGGGGTTTCACCCTAGACTCAGCGCCTCGGGACGTGGTCCCAGACCGAGCCCAGGCCCCATGTCAAGCGCCTCGAATTGTGGGCAGTGGAACGATCTCTTGCTCACGTTCGAGCGATGGTGACAACTCCAGTGTCCTATACCGTCGGACAACTCCACCGTGGTGGCCTACCTCAACAAGCAGGGCGGGACAAGGTCCCCGGCCCCTGTTCCTCGACGCCATGCGTATCATAGCGGTGTCGGGATCGGGCCACTGATGTCCCGTACACTTCAGGGGGCCGTCAACTTCCTTGCCGACGATCTGTCACGCGGCAGGACGACGGCCCCGGAATGTTACTGAACCGAGATGTCTTGCGGGAGATTCTTCGAGAGACTTTATGTTCCTCAGATCGACCTGTTCTCCTCGAACCTGAGTCACCAGCTCCCTCTTTACTGCACCCGGACTCACAATCCGGGTGC
>JAMKCH010018510.1:0-25710 GCA_023653785.1 Ophioderma brevispina
TACTTTTCAATGCAAACAGAATAGCATTTTTGAAGCACGTTGGAATTAGAAATGACAAAAGGGTTGAACCGGGGGTTTTGAACAAGGTATACTAAATTGACGTCACAAAAAAGAGCTAAAAGTGACATCATATTGACATCAACGGGTCCAAGTCACCTGTATAAAACTGGCAGCGTATAAATTCGCATCGATCGCAGCTTCTGCGAGATGATGATATTCCCATCTTTTAGACGTATCTCTTTAGTTGAATTAACTTGATTTCATATTTGAAATTTTGCGCCTGATGTTGACTTTTTTCACATAAATGATCGAAACCGTTCTTTTTTTAAGGTATTTGTATTTTCTTCCATACCAGCCGTTTTGCAATAAATGATTTTTCAAATACACAAGCTGATAGAATTTCGATACAGAAAATTAATCAAATGTTATAAAATCTAAAAAATCAAACTCTAACAAAGCAAAAAGACCTAAAGCACGAAATTGTAACCTTTTTCAATCAAGACGTACACTGCAGTACTTATCCCGAGATGTGCATTGGCTCGTTGCAACGCGACAATCGTCGTACATTTGTTTGTTACATGAATAGGCCTTGCAGGAAACCACTCTGACCAAAGTGGTTGTCGTACTTTGTTGATCGATCAAATCAAATTACAAATTGAACAATTGACGAATCGCCACCATGCAGCACCATGTATATTAGAGCATTCTGTAATCGATGATTTCGGCGAGAGGAGAGTTTCCTATACCCCGGAAATCCTGCATTTGCAAGTCTCTCCTATCGATGAAAATGCCGACAGGAGAATCCCTCCACTAGACTCTCAGAGCCTTGGCCATGCTTGGTCAAGCATGGAGTTATTTTAGTACTCCATATAGTTTAAGCACGGGAGTCTACTATAATACTCAATGGTTTAAGCTGGTATTAAATTTGGTTAACTAGCCGAGTGCAAAAAAATTAACCTTGCTGAGTGTGATGGGCCTATTGGATACCATTTTTGGTTGAAAGAAAAAAATATCTCGTTAAGGCGACGAAAAAAGAAAACCGTTTTACGGGCGAGTGGACTTTTCCAGTATAGGGTCGGTCGGTCTGGCGAATTTTTTTCTTTTTTTCATTTTTTTCTATTCTGGAGCTCAAAATTGGCCTAAAATAGCCCCAAAATCTGAAAATTCAAGAGAAAAAATGACATTTTTACAAATAAATTTTCTTAAAAAAAGTTGCCAAAATAGCTAAATTTGGGCTACAAACAGGCTGATTTTACATGATTTTTGGAAAAACTAACAAAAAAAATCTGCAGAACTGAAAATCAGGGTCGGTCGGGCCCGTAAAACAGTTTTTTTTTTATTTTCGTCGCCTAATATTAATCAAATGCATTTATATGCCGCTCTTTACGGAGAACATATACAACCTAATAAGGAAAACTAACAAATCCAAAGTTAACAAATTTTTAAACATCAGGAAATATTGTTTTCAGGAGCCGTTTTGTTTATGCAATAATATCTTGCACCCAAAGTCAGTTTTTTTCTGATGAACTTGATTTCCACATGGCATGCTATCGTCGATTTTTTTTTCTACAAATTTGTCTAGCCAAGGTCGTATGTGATCACTATAGGCCAAAATTAGTTGGATCACGGAGGACCACCGCACATAAATTATTTTGTCCAATTTGGATGGCTTGCCGTTTATTTTTTTGTTTTTGAACGCTTGATTTGTTCGAGTTCGTAAAGTCGGTAAATCCGTAAAAGTGTGGTTTAGAAAATGGTATATCCGGATTCAATCAAATAATGCTCAGCTATTAACATTGTGCTGCTCGGAGGATAGGCTGGTTTAATTTTTAGAAACCTCGTAAAACCATATATAGGTATTTTACACACAAATTCCATCATATTCAGCAGATTAAAGGCCGACTCGGAGATTTCCCCAGGATGACACCCTTCTAATAAATCGATGCATGTACATAATGTTTGTATTCCATGTACACTGTCAAGTCGATGTCCTTCATATATATAGAAAATCACAACTTCTTAATAAAATTCCGGAGCCGGAATTTTTGTTAATCCACAGGATATGGTTCGTTAATATATACATTGAAAGGTTTATTTGCGGACATTTAAAACGAATATCATAGTCATCTCAAACTGGTAACGTTACTTATGTGACTTCTTTGGTTCTTGTCGTCTATTTTGTTAATTATCAACCAAAAATTAGTATTTCAAAATCTGGAAGTCAAACCTAAAGGGAACTTTGCATGTGTCGATAGGATTATAACCGTCTTTGGTTGGTGATATATAACAAACATACGTCGGACGCGTCACATAATGCACAGAGAAAACGTTAATTGTTTAAAAGTTTAAACAAGTTGCTAAATACGGGTGAATTACTGAACAACCGGGTTGACCGGGGTTGTTCAGTTCACCCGTTTTAAACTTTTAAACAACCACGTTTTTGCAGTGCGTATATTGCAAATACGCATTTCGAGAAAAAGAAACGGCTGATGATTTTGCAAACTTAATTTTCTCAATATAGGCCTGATAATTGTTGAATTATAATCTATTGAAATAAGCGGAATAAGTTAATTTATATGCCAAATTTCTCCAAAAAGTCAAATGTTGAATACGTCACGATGGACGCGGCCGACGCAAATGATATGGTTTATGAATATATACGGGCAGATATTTAAACAGGGATCTATAAGCTACACGAATGTAAATATAACTTTCAAACGTAAGCGAATCAGTAGACAGTTGGTCTACCCTTTTTATTAGACGATTTTGTGCTAATACCTCTCCAACGCCCGATTTTTTTTTTCAGGGCTTCCCCGAAATTATGGGTTAACAGATTGCGTTAATGCGTGACGTAATTTTCACTGATAATCTTTCCAATCCATTTACGGAAAGGTTTTGCATGGTTATCGGCCATTGTAAAAATAGGACGTGTATACCAGGAGTTACTCTTAAAAATGCCTCGTCAAATACGATCTTATACTGTTTTCTAGTCAACTTTGACTTAGCAAAACGTCTTCTTCTTTGGTGATGATCGATGTGTTCAAAAGGTAAAAGAAAACCACTTTTATATAGTGGGAATTAGCCCACCCCCTTGGTTTGTGTTTTGCGTCGTCCCATCTTCACTGATTTAGATATCTTCCCTACGAATATAGGCCCTAACATTTGAACAAAAAGAGACACGAGGACATTTCCAGAAAGAAGCGCCCCATTTTTTTCGAACCTGTTTTTTTTCCGCATATTTAGTTTGGAATTACTAATTTATTATACACCTGAAGTGAATAAGCCGAATACGCCGTAAATAAGATGATGGATTTAGTATTTTTCCCGTGCACGACAAAATCAAGACATGCATTTCTACAGGCACGATTACGATAGCAGACAAGATTAAAACATAGTTTTTGGTTTTCCTTTTTTACTTGTTTGTTCAATAACCTTCGAAACGTTCTCGGTAGGTGTTCTACAAACGATCAAGTGCAAATTAAGAGAAATTCGTATCCTATAAAAATCTCCTCCTGTCACTTTAAATAATGCCATTTTTCTAGTTGAAAGCATTTTTTTACAAGTTGGCGATAAATCATTGAGAATAAGTTAAAACTGTTTCTTGAAAACGGCCATTAAGGTGCGTGTCTTCACTTGGTTTTCTTCGTGAAACCTGTGATAAAAGAAAATATACTGGTGAAATGATGGCATATGAAATTAGCTGACGAAACGAATTGTGGTGAGGCAACGATCAAGTACAAAAAGCTTTGTCCTCGACAGCATTTTAAGGACGACATCCAAGAAATTAAGTGTATAACACGTGCATGAGTTTCAAAGTAAAAAGCGATGCTAATTTGAAGCCACTATCAGCGATTTCTTCACATTAAATCGCCCCTCCCCCATTCGTCATCAAAGTCCATTTTTTTTGCACTGTTGTGTTGGAAATTGTTGAAAGACCCCGTATAAGTGCACATACGCCGTATTTGTCAAGAATTTACGATTTTTATGCATCAATAAAAAAAGTATAGGCCTACTAAAAGTCGGGGCCCGACTTTTATTAGTTGACAAAAGAGAAAAAACGCTTTTTAAAATTCTTTAGTGTCTGTTTTTCACAAAATAAAAGGTCAGTATCAACATATCTTCTAATACTAACTTTAGCAGTTTAGAGACAAAATGGCATTTTGAATATGGTAAAAAAATGCCTGATTATGGCTTTAAGCACGTATCGCCGGGTCTTAATGTACCTATTTGAGCGGCGCGGCGCTGGTGCGCATGCCACATACTCTACAAATTCATCAAGACCCTGGTCATGTCATGCTGGTAGTGACTTCAAAATCTTTAAACCATTATTCAGAGCAATTCCACGTTTCAATTTCAACAGTGAGTTAAGTTAAAAATAAGAAACAAAAAATTGAGAATTGGTTCAGGAGAAGTCAAATGCTTTTGATCACGCTGCCCCATTAGGCGCATGAAAGTCAATTCTGAAGTTTATCGTTACCCGCCCGCATCGCTTTTATACACCTCGTCAAAAATTCAAGATTGCCAAAATAATTCATTATTTTCAAAATAGCGTCGATTTCACCAGTTTTAGCAATTGGAAACATTTTTTTGATAACGTTAAAGCAAAACCAGGCTTTTTTTTTCTGCAGCCCTACCTTCCGTCATATTTCTTCGGCGCATTTTTTCCATTCTGGGTCAATAATGAAATCTGATGAAAAATGAAAGTCACCTTATCAACCAGAAAAAAAAGTGACGTAAACTCGGAATGACTTTTATTGAAAATACAGAATTACGATTTGTTCAAGGACTGTTTTTATGGGTGTTCCTGCATAATCTTATAATCTGCAAAATTTCGTAAGCCATAATTTTTATTTATCCACTTGTTGTACATGAAAAACAATATTTATTGCAAAACGACTGGTAATGAAGATTATATTTAATATAAGTTTCGGCCGTATATGTGGGAAAAAAAATCAACATTAGGCGTAAATTTCAAATCTCAAATAAAATTCATTCAGCAAATATTCGCAATACAAGATATATCTAGAAAAAGTATTGGATGGGAAGCTGCGATCGAAGCGATTACGCTACCAGTCTACAGGTGACTGAGACCCGTTCAGATGTCAATATCATCCGCTTTTTTGACGTCGTCAAAGAAACCTTGGTCAACTCTTGTCAGTTTTAATTCCAATATGCTTAAAAAGTATGTACTATGCTACAGACATGAGGTATTGGCATAGGTATTAAAAAGTAAAATCGTAATATGTGGGTAAGTTTTGTTTTAAATGAACCACAATATGGAAGCTAGTGATAGCGGAGAGTTCATTTCTCTCACCGTCATTTGTACAACTGTCTTGAAATCATTGTACCACAAATTTGAATGAAAAACGTTCATGGGTGCATTGTCACGCCTATTACTTTTGTAAAACTTTTGTGGCGTACGTACGCAGATTTTGTATTTTGCTCAGCAAATTGGTAACACTAATTTTGTGTACGTGTCTGTCCAAAGACCATAAAAAAACCATGTTGTATATTTTTACTCCCCTAAAACAGGTAATTAATTTCAAGAGTGGATAGGTGTTACAGGACAAAAATTCCAGTTGCATACGGTAAATTCAATATTTGCGTTTCTTTTTTACCCATCACAGTAATGACTGGTTATTCGCTAATAAACATTTACAGTTGGTCAACATGTTTAAATTTTAGCAATCAATAGGTCATCAATTCAAAGAGAAATTGAGTTTGAATTTCATTTAATTAATATACGACTTTTTGGTATTTTTGCCACCGAGATCGAATTTAGCATTTTAGATGAACAGAATTTCATTTGTGTGAGTATGATAGAGAGTTAAAAACCTTTTGTAGTATGCGGAAATTCGGATTTCCCATAGTTTATACCGTGGCGTTAGTCCATGGTTTTATATCATGCAGGATGTTATCCCTGCTTCCTATCACCTTTCTAAACATCTATAACTGTAACCAAAATACCCTAACATTCTAAAAGGATCCGTTGCTGGTGCGAATTCACTTGTAGTTTGTATTATAATCAAGTATAGGCCGGCGTGTGCGCAAAACGTGATTTTTGGGTGGTTGCGCATTTTAAGTTATTTAAGATAATTTCTAACGAAAGTGGATCCCATTACAGAAAATGTTTTGTTTTAAAACATAATATATGATCTTTGGCGGGTAGCTCTCGTGCTGGCATTCATAACAATTGACCCCTTGCTTGATGTATACAGAAATTAACGAGAAAAAAGTTTGGCTTGATTCGCAAACGGTAAATTTTTGGAAAGGCCGTAAACATACTTGTATGGTGTAAAAAATGAGAATGCTTATATAGCCTAAGACTAACATCACAGAGATCGTATAGCATATCATTATAGTCCAAAAGCCCCACCTTTTGAGATATTAATCCTACATCTAATGCATTTTCTAAATTTAATTATCTTATCAACAATATCTTATTTTTTACTGAATTGATATCAGGTTTCAAATTTTAGGCCTAATATTTTTTCACATCTAGGTTTTAGTATTTCTATAATTTTTATTATACCCGTCGTATGGCGAAAATTGTTTCATAATACAGATTAAATATTGTATCTAAACAAAAAAAAAAATCAATAAGAAAGATCGCTTTACACGAAATTGTAACTTTTACACTGCAATAATTATGTGAATTGGTTTTTATGTATAGCAACGCGGCCGCGCGGCAATCGCCGTATATTCACAATTGCAAAATAAATACGGTTGGACTATGTGATAAGAAATGAGATTTGAACGATTTGTTACTATCTTCTATAGCATCAACATTTGACTACTCTTTTTCCGTTAGGATTTCCCAATTTTGAGCAATTCGCAACAAAAAATTCAGTCCGATAAATGGGGGCCTTACACGTGTTTGTTAAATAAAAACTTTTTATTTCAAGGATGTTGTGTGTAGTTCCAAAATTCGGTAAAGTTAACGATCGAATTTAATCAGGAAATATATCAATTTGTATATATCAATACGTATAGAATTATTTTCATCGTGGATCAGCGGCGCCGTATATTATAGGTCGCGCCTATCTCCCGTTTTCCTGGTACAACCCTAGTATATTGGCCCTATACAAAACGCCTTATAAAAATCATGTTACCAATTATAATTATTAACGGTAATAATAATGCACTCTTAGAAATAAAGGTTCAACAAAGAACCTTAGTTTGTCCAGTATATAGTACACTGTAAGGGTTCTACAAATACACACTTAAAAGTACGGCGGGTCAAATATGCACCGACTAAAAATAAATGACCCCATTTGAGACAAAATGACTCTTTTTGTGGTCATATTTAACCCTAAAATTAGTCTGTTTTAGCTCAAATGGGGTCATTTTATTTTTAGTCGGTGCATATTTGACCCCGTATTTTTAAGTGTGTAACTTTAAAAAGTAATGAAGAACCTTCTTGAGATTTATATGGGCCTATACATTAGGAACGTTTTTATGCGTTCACCTATTTTGATTGGAGTAACGTGAAAGGGAGTGATAACCATTTGGTTCTAAAACAATTTCGTGGCCCAATAAAAATTATTTCTTTCTGTGCTATATACCAAGAACCTCTGAAGCAGGGTAGTCGCTTTGCCAAACCGCGACGAAAGTATACTAAAACATGAAAAACATGCACGTTATTCCTGTTTGATTGCCGGAATTTAATTTTCCTCATCTATTTTAAATTGGCATTGAAATGAAATAAAAACCTCGACCCTGTCTAGAGTATATTGAAATGTTGGAGTCAAAGGGTTAGACTGGCAGCAGATGACATTTTCGGAAATGTCTATATGAGGGGATTTTCTACAACTTCTTTTACTTTTTTTCTGTGTTATTTTGACCCGACTACCAAAGCAATTGAGTATAAAGCCCAGTGAAAAATAAGTTACCACTTACATTCAAACACACTGCAAGAGAAATTAAGCACGCATACTGCTTGTTATATTATAATATTTTGCCATTCGGATTCCATAATTTATAGAACCGACTTTTACTTGCTTTGATAGTTTCGGACCTTTTGTGTTAGTGGCCAGGTTTTGTGTGGTCCAGCTTTAACATTTCAAATAAATGTCAAAACTACTCTAAAGAGTTCGTCGGGTGGTCGCACAAGACCCTTTCAGCCAACAACAAACTTTGAAACAACCAAACGGTGTAAAATGAATATTAAAACAGGTTTAGTATTAAATTCATTTAAAATATCAAGCTGGAACAAGGAAAATATCAAATGTTGCGAAAAAATAACACCAATGCATGCATGGAAATTTAGGTTGCCTATAGTGTGAAATGGAATGAAAATGGCGGCGCGGAAGTATACTTGATGCATGATTAAAAAAAAAGTAAAAGGGGAAAACGCATTTCCATAAAACTTAACTGTATTTTAACAAACTTGACAATATTCTTGTGAAAATTTTAAAAGTGTCGTCAATTCTATAAACATTCTCTGGTTTTGTGTAGATATACAGAAATATATTTACATGGGCACACGAAGAGTTTCATAAAATTAAAGAAACAAATAGCATGCTAAAGAAATACTAAACAACAACAAAAAGCAATCAGTAAAAACGAATTTGACGTTGTTCACTCGTGGAAGAACAGAGGGAAGCTTTAGTTTTTCTCTGAATGTGAACCCAGGATAGAGATAAATAATTATTTTTTTTTTTAAATATATAAAAAATAGTATAAACAGAATGAAACAAATGAACAATTGAATGAATGAATAAATAAATTAAAACCATACATACCGCATGCGCCGCTGAATAGAATAAAAAAGCCTTTGGCGAAGTTGCTGGGATGCGGCATTCATGGTTGAAAAGGGGTCGGTTGTCATGGTAACATGTGCAATGCTCAATATGTTATCGATCGATTTGTGATCCGGAAAGGTTGACTGCGTGGGAAATGACCCGGGAAATCCCCGGTGCTCGTAATACAAGGCATAACTTCATATATCGAATGGCAATCTCGTCAGCCATTTGTTCAAGTTCAAGTTATTTATTCAGCATAACATATCGTACATGACAGAAATGTATAATACAGTATAATATATGACAGTACATAATACAAGAAGTATCAATTGTAAACTGTACTAAGATGAACAGGTGCGGGATATGATATGCTAGGACCAGTAATGGACAACCCGATAGTTATTGCTGGCCCTGTAATCCATAAAGTAAAATATACTCAATATTACAATAATTACAGTATTACAAAAAATGACTCAAGGGATGATATAAAATATTAAATAGGTCAATATACATACACAAAACAAACAAAAAAACCTAAAATAGACAAACACTTAACGGGGGAACAGGATACGGGAATGGGACAGGAAAGACAGACTTCTCAACATAACTTGATGAGGTATGTAAAGACTATTTGGACATTTTAAGGTAAATTTACGAATACATAAATGTTTTCAGTAGGTTCTACAATCAGACGACATGAGACTAGCACCGTACAAACACTGTAAAGATATTATTAACATGATTCATGTACCATATTAAATTTATGTAGGTAAAAAACAACCCAAAAATTGTACCGCGGTATTCAACGAAAAAAAAAATCGAACAAACAACAAAAACATCACACAAAAAGGAAGTTTGCCATACTACCTTTCTTCTGCGCAAGAAAGCCGGGGGTTTTAACGGTAGTGGACGCCCTGAAATTTCTGAAGGGGGGGGAGGGGTATAAAGGTAAAAGGTGAATGCTTTTAGGTATAGGTGTATCCAATTTCTTATTTGAATAGTGTGAATTCATAAGATTCCGTTTTAACTGTGATCGACGGAAGCTAACGGGCTGAATGAAAACTTTGAGGTGCAACGAGAGATTTTGAGGCACCCCAAATATTGTGCATAATTAGTAACTTCACATAGATTAGACACGCAATAGAATTCTTAACCTTGTACTTGACTAACGAAATGTCTTAAAAGAGAAAAAAGGCGATTTTTATTTTCTTATATTTCACATAAAACATAGGATGAATTTGTATTTGCTCCTATACGAAATTAGAAATTCACAATTTTTGTACCAAAGAAACATTGACTCAGCTTAATCCTTTCAGAGGGGATATTTTTTGATGGAAAGCTTACGTCAGGGCAAAAATCCGTACTTCGATTTTTTAGGGACACCTGATATGTGAAATCTCTCGTTGCACCTTTAACATGTGCTAATTTCATTCCACATCACATGGAGCTCATACCGGAGTCGCGTCGGTAAGGACACACATACAAGTAGGCCGAATCTATCCCCTATCGAGTTACATGATGTTATAGTTTCAAAAAAATCGTACTTTAGTAAAAACAGTGTAAGTTACACAATCATCATTTTATTAAATATATAAAGTTAGCTGTCTTTAAACCGATAATAACTTGGCAAGATTTGGAAGGCCATTACGACGTGTTAAGTGATACAGCACGCCGTATTCATCGAACGCAAGTTGGTATAATAACCAAACAACTCCATAACCATGGAGTATTTATAACGTCAGAGTAACTACCATACCAAAAAATTCTGCATCATGCCGATATAGGGATGTGTTACAATCGATTACCTTCTGTGATTGTCAATCTTTTGCTACTTTGTGGTGTCCAAATAGTCTTAACAAAATTATTATTGTTGCAGGGCGAAGTGTACATTATCTGAGTGCTCCATTCATATAATGAAAACTCATGATTTCATCATGAACGTACTGATTCCACCCGGTGATTCCATGGTCTTTTAATAAAACACATGATTAAAAAAGCTCACTATTTTTATAATAGGTCATATATATTATGCTAACCCTGGGAGCTTAACTTTCATCAGATTTCAAATATTTGTAGTGACATCCTAATTCAATAGCCCCCCTTATAAAACACAGGGAGGAGTCCCTATTGCGTTTCCATTGAACTCTTATTTTATCCATCTCATCTGATCGAGAGTCGTTTTTGTATTATAGAGTTGCTTGCTGTGCGGGTTCGCGGCTGAGGTGGACATTTTTGCGCGGTACCCTTTGAGAAATGTAGGTCTGCATGCATAGCAAAATGAGAAAATGCAATGCTTTTATTTACCATGGGGCCAATGTATACACTGATGTACAAAAATCATATATTTACTTTATTTAATTTAGTTTTATATATTGATTATGTGTTCCGGTCTTATTTATTATTTTAGGACCAGATTAATTTCTTATTTCTTTAGGCCCTATTTAATATTTATCTTATTATTATGATTATTTAGGTCATCCATTTATTTCTTACAAACTGAAAACCGACATTCTCGTCATTGTGTGTAAGAGCAAATTAATCTAATGAAACCTATCAATTCAGAAAAAAATACACAAAAACTCAAACGGTTCGCGCAAGACGGCCGCGACGACCGCTCCATGAAAAAAAAAAAAAAACCATTAATTATTAATCACTAAAAACACGTGCGAAATTCACTCAAATTGAAATCATCAGAAAATATGTAATTTTATCAAATCTATTTTTATGATCACATTTAATTTCGAAGCAATAGTAAATCGGGACGTAGTAGATTTATTTGAACATATTGGTGTAAATTTGAACGATTTATTTGTGAGAGGAATGGAAACTAATAAAAGTAACTTGGAATCCCCGCTTGAATGTCAGACATTTTACCCAGGAAAACCGCCTGTTATGAGAATTCGGAGCAGCTCTTCATCGTGTTGTTTTAATTATTTTATTTGGTCCTTAAAAATTGCAAATATTATGGAAAAGGTAAATATATGAGAAATAAATAGGTTTTGAAAATAAAGAGAAGTAATCGGTGATGTTTGATTTTATTATTTTTTTAAAAAAGGATTTACAGCTGAGGTTCAAGTACAAGTAATATAAATTTACACCCCCGGTTTCACCCAACAAACAAATCTTGGATAGCTCGAGGGTAAAGTCGCTCGCCTCTCTCTACCCAATTTAGGAGTTAATTTTGATATGTTGTATACTATAGAGGCGTTTATGAAATATATAATATTTTGTTTTGTTATTTGCAAAGCAAGGTCGTCTGTTTGTGTACCAGCTACTCAGGCGTAGATAGAATGTAAAAGCACGCATGCTGAACATAAACAAAATAGCGGTAATGTGGCCGGAAGGTCACCGGACTAGACCCCGCGATGTAATACTTTTTATAGTGGCGCTGGCGGTATGGTAAGTGTATGAGCGGGTGTGGTTACCTAGTTTTCATACCGCATATATCGGATCGCTAAACAGTCATGAGCCATTCTCATTTCGGGAAAAATCCTTGCCTGAACTACCCGTGAAGGTTGATGGTCTTCGGTCGGGCTGCATTGGGTGGGAAGCAAAATAATCGATTTGGGGCGAACTGTACTGCTAGTTTTTTCTACTCTTTTCCCTAATAGTTTCTCGGCGGGTCACAATGGATAAGTACCCATTGTTAGTGGGAGCTTGAAAACGAGTGGAGTTGTCCAAAACGAGTACTTTTGATTTCACAGTGAGATCATTGTAAACTGTTTCATTAAATAAAGCAGCACATTTTAAGCTTTATGTTGATACCAAATTTGTTAAATTGTAAAAAAAAAAAAAAAAAAAAAAAATAATAATCTTGTTCCTAAGCTTTCCAAAAATGTATAACTTTAGAGACTTTAGATAAATACAAGTTTTGTGAGGCTGAAGTAGATTGGGAGGTATATTTGGACAAATTTACGCATGTGACGCAATTGGTCCCAACTTAAAAAATGTAACCACTACCGTAGTATGATAATCTATAGTCATGTACCAATCTCAAATGGACAACTAATAATTTATAGTTTTTGTTTGTGATATTATTTAAAGTCATGCCCACCATCGCTAATAGCCTCGTCCCCAGGGACCCAGATTTTACCGGAAGTGGTCAAAATTTTGCTATCAGAAGAAAGCTATTTTCTCATTTACCCTGCACTTACAAACAGTCCATTGAGTCTACTGCCCAAATTCAACCCTGATCCGAGCAGGCGCATTACATTATAGCCAAAGGTCATCCGCGAGTCAAGCAATCGGGCATAATTAATTGAGCTTGTGTACAGCAGTGCCGATTTACGTGCATAACTATCGACGCGCATGGGCTGCTTTTCTCTTGTGCGACCTGTGCAGACATGCAAAGGTAGTAAGGCACTTGCAAAGGATTAATCTGCGGTCCAGTTCTAAAATGGGAGACAAGGAAAGGGGGATCGCGAAAGCAGGCAACACATTGTCTAATATTTTCCCTAAATTATCTGTTGCATTGAAATACCTGTGCCATCCCTTGTCCTGATGGGTGCTCTTCTGCATCTGTCATGAATGTCTGGGTAGGGAAGTATGAATTTTTAAATTTAGACCTGTTCCTTTGATCAGCTTCTAGGTACCACTGACCATAACTGCCTGTTATGGCAGCTGGTGTTGCGGATCAGTGCAACAGTCCATAGCTTCAAGTGCCTAAAAATACATGGAGACTGGCTCGAGGACTATACATACCTGTACAATGAAATTTACCAATTCAACACTCCAAAGCTACTGTAACCTTGAAAAAATAAACTCATTACCGTCATACCACCATTGGCGGTAAACATTTGTAATCAGTGGGTTGACAGAGTGAAATACTCTTGAGAAGAAATGTAGTGAAATTGTTGGTTATTTTGTTGCTTTAGTGCTCCTGGACATTTAGTTGAAAACAAAGGGCCTGAGTGCCTCTCCTTGCCTGTACGGGCATTAACAATACAGACGGTCTAGGTTCAGCCAGAGGTTGCCTTTCAATTCCTTGGGCATTTAAGGGTTGGTGTATGTATTTTCGCATATTGGGGGAAGGCTCGGGGAGATGTAAATAGTGGCACCGGTGCAATGCTAAGAGGCAGGGAAACTGGTTTGTAAAAACCACCGTAAACATGCTATATAATTCACTTTTTATATCTTAACAGGAACAGTGAAGTACATTTCAGAGTCAAGATGACAACGCAAATGAAGAAGAAAGAAGAAACTTAAGGAATCGTATGTATAAATGGTAAGAAGACAACCGTTTCTGACAAGTCAGTAGGTTTTGAACAGTACTCTTTCTGATGTGTTTTCTTCTTGGGACAGGAGGGGAGTGAGGTGCACTTCCGAGTGAAGATGCACAACCCTAAATGAAGAAACTAAAAGGAATAGTATTGAATAAATTGGTTAGGACTTCACTCTCCTGTACATTTGTGTTCACATGGACATGCAGCTCCATTTAAAAATTCATCTTCTCAGACTCTACAAATTAGTTGTGGGTGGAATTTAATATGCTCCAGTCTAGGTAAAAATTAGTACAAATTGATTAAGAAAAATTATACCAATAAACACCTAATGATATAAAGAAAGTAAAGATAATATAATACAAAGGCTCTGACAGAAAAACAGCAAGTTAATTGTCAAAAATCTGGAACATCAAAACAGCTCTTGACAAGGTAAGTACTTCACTTGATTTGGTAACATTTAGGATTTTTGTCAGAAAGGTAGGTGGAGGTCTCTGCGGCTCCCACAACAGGTTGATTTACCAATCAAGATATTTTATATAAATGGTTTAAATTTTGGGAAGCAGGTGTGAAGTTTTCGTGTGCACAGAGGTAAGTTTTACAACATGTGGTGTTTGTCCCAAGTTTAACCCCTGTTTGTAAAAAGTGTGTGTTTGTGTATTACTTGCAACTGCGGTGATTCTACTGGGAGCCATTAATCGTAACAAACTCGGATTCAATCTGTTGTGCGGCGCGGCTGTGAGTAGACAGAAACAAATCAATCCATTATTTTTAAAAATGTCAATAATGAAAAATCCAATACTGCTGTAGGGTTTTGCTGTGTTGAATACAACTGTTTCACCAGTAGAAACGTGGCATGGTAATGCGACTTAGGGAAATAATCGCCCGCATGCCTTGAATTTACCAGCCTTTTAATGTCTTTTCATGTCAGAAGTGAATCAAAAATCAGTGACTAATCAGCCATAGTCAGTTCAGTTTCACCTAACCGGTGGGTTGCATCATGACAAAAAATACAAATATAACTTAGACTGTAAATTAAATGTGAATGGAAAGAGGCCTATCAATATATGGCACGCCTAAAATTTGCAAAGGTTTTTAAAGAAGAAATATAAAAACAGGAGTATGGTACAGGCCTTATGGAAAAGATTGTGACCCTGCTTGGTTATGATACGGTAGTGTAGTTGACGCATCGCCAATTACCGTTCTGTGCCTTAGTAGAAAGATCTGAGTTGGCGGAAAACATTAACCCCTTACCTGGGCCCATGCTTGGCAATTTCCTGGGCTTAGCACACCAAGGATTTTTGCGGTAAAGATTGGCCGGTTGTGACATGCTTCAACACTTTGTGGCAACCAGTTGATATTGGGTTACAGTTTAATTGAAAAAACGGCCTAAGAGCGGATATTGTGTCTAGAAATCAGGGCAGGTTCCGGCCAGAATTGCCTATGTTCTCGCTAGCTTTATCAATGGTTCGGCTTCACTGCGCTATGAAACGCGCTGAGTGAATCTGGGCCAAAAGTGACCCAGAGTCCGGAAAGGTTGTAAAGCTTTTAAATAAATGTTAAAAACACCTAAATAAGCTTTTTTTGCTGTTTTGGAGTAAGAAATTACCAAGTGCATGGCGAGCAGTTGGCAACACATTCCAATGTGGTGGGTGGTAGTATTTTCACAGCGTATGATTCATTTTTTTGAAATGGGGAGCTACAAAATTTGGCCTCAATGTCTGCTTGCGACGTGGTTTAAACAGGTAGACAGAAGTGATCATGTGATGAATGTATTCAAGGTTAAACAAGTTACTGTGAAGGATATCGCAATTTATGTTTAACCCATAGCACTACGGCCAATTGAATGGTTTTTCATAGGGTTCCGATTTAATTAGGCAATCAGGGCTTGGTAAGAAAAAATTTAAAGGTGCCATACCCGATATTGGTCTTTTAACTTTGTGGGTTTAAGGTCGAGGTTAATTGTTTCATCCTAATGAAACAGAGATCTGTAAAAGTGTTCATAGTGGGTCATGCCGCTTTGCCGCTCTGATGGTGAAATTACGTCCCTACCAAATCTGTTGTCAGAATCAATAGCGGTGACCCAAGCGGCCAAAGCGGCAAGCCAATAACTCGGCAAATCGAATTTTGAGTTGACTCTGGAGCGGTGCCGCTCATGACGTAGTTCCAAGCGATAGCGCCACTTGATATAACAGCTCTATCCTGCAAGCGGTGCTACTGGTGCAAGCGGCATTACCTATGTAATCACATAAAGCCCATACTACCAGTCACGCGACGATTTCCTACTCGGGAAGCATGCGTAACACGTGTCTTACGTCAAAATCCGGTTGGGCATGCCTATCGGCCGCCGTGACTAGTATAGTAACATCAAGGACCTAAGTACGGTGGTGGTCTTCATGGGGTTACGAGTGTAAGCATCAGAACTACCTTTTTAAAGAATTTTACCAGCAACAAGGATTTTTTTCACAAAAAATTAAGTATATCATTTTTATTTTGCAGTGATTATTTTGCCAATCTATGAGTCTGATTGCAGATCGTCTATATTTGGATGCAATGTGATATTTGATCACCACTAATGCTCCTGGAGCATAAAGTTGTGGCAACCTTCCAGAGCGGAGCTATTCATTTATTGAGTGCTGATCACAGCAGCAGTAGCCATTATTCTGTAAATGGTATCAAGGATTAGAAAATGTACATCTGAACACCCCATCCCCGCTGGTCTTGTGGTTATAGTAGCTGACCTCATGATCAGTGGTTCTCGGGTTTGAATCTACTCTTTTTTACATTGAAATTTAATTATTTTTTCAAGTTTAAGGGAAAATTCCAAAAAAATCAGGAAATGCATATCTGCCCTTTGAGGTTAGTGAGGGAACCTGCTCTTGGAGCATGGTTTGTGGTCAAAAACTGTGACAGTTGTATAAGCCTCTTTGCAGGGTCATGTGACCCATAGGGGAAATTTCCCCAGTGCATTATGGGAAAACATTCTCTGAACCTAATCAATATCCTGTGACGAGATCACCGAAACAATTAAATTTGACATTTTAACTTCATAACTCTCAGGTTCATCATGAGGTGTAATCTGGAAAGGTGGTACACTCGAAAACGTTTGCTTAAATATTAAAGCAAATTATCCAATTCCTATTTCATAGAGAGGGACTTTGAACAACTCAAAATAAAACAAGTGCATTAAAAATGTTTATACCAATTGTAGAACCCATGCAACAAAATATGAACAAGCCCTTTAAACATCTATTGCTGGAGTGTTTGAACCTCCATATAGCTTGAGCAGACAGTTGAGAACTCTAGTCGTATATAATTTCCTACTACCACAATCTTAAAGTTTGTGCAAAACTATTACTTGCTCGCTGGATTGGCCAACTCCTATGGAGGCATTGGCCAGCTTTCTCTGTGTAGTATGATTGTGGGAGACTTGTGCCACTCCTACAGACAGCAAGCTGTTTATCTTCTGGTACCCATTTATAATCTGGCTGGAAAGATGCATCAAAGTTAAAGGTCCAAACACAGAATGTACTGGTTTCTAACGGGGTTTGAACCCATAATCATGTGATCATGTGTCCATTGCTCAATCACTATCACTGCCATCATGTCCGCCAGTACTAAAGGTTTAACTAAGCAATCTTGTATATATCACACAAGACATAGTGGGGCACTTTCCATCTCATGAAATTATCAGTGCACTCCTGCTTGACAGTTGTTCCCATAACTCTCCCATGTGCCTCTATTTGTAAGTATGCATCTAAAATTCTCAGTTGAGCCTCTGGGACATGTTCAGTGTACAGAGTACATTCTTCCATTTGGTCACATCCTTTATTTGTATTAGCATGAGTTTTGTTTTCTTGTCATTTCAGGGTGTGCCAACAACTTCACGGAGGTTTCTCTTTGATGGGAAAGAATAAGGACGATAAAACCCGAACGGTGAAATGCATATGACTAGGCGGGCAATAACCATATATTGATAGTGATTTTTTTTTTTTTTTTTTTTTTTTTCTTTTGTTTCATTTCAAGGTTATATGGAGTCATTATGGCAAAAATAAAGTGACTTCTACTCTTTGTCAAAGTGCCTTTACAAGATAATCGGGCTTTAAGCGTGATGCGCGTAAATGTGATCGTGCGATCTACTGCTAAGCCCCGCCCTTCTGGATGGTGCGCGCGTTTTTACCTCTTGTAAAATGATTTTGATAAATAGTATAATTGTAACTAGGGCCACCCCAGTGGTGCCGCATGGCAAAGTACGCTTTACTTTGGTGGCTACCTACTCCATTAGTATTTCAAAGTTACTCTACTCTAGAAGACTTTGGTTGTTTTTTTTTTTGCTCTAACCTGAAAGTAATGACCAGGGGGCCAGTACATATACATCCTATTTACAGCTGTCAATTAAACACCCGATTGAATCAGTACTATACTCGCATCAGAATACTTTCACAGTGATGGCTACGGCAAAGGGGCCCAACGCAGCACTTGCCATGATTGCGTAAAAAGGGCGGAGCCTGTTTGATCTTAGCCACTATCAAACTTGTGTTGTTGTCATAAGAATCAGCCAATCAAGTTGCGCAAAATAACTTCTTCAGAGGAATGTACTTGTTCCGGAAATTGCTGAAATGCTGTTTGACTTAACCATTGCCTTTTTTGTTGTTTTTTTTCTGCGCTCGCATGGAAGACAATGACACAATTGAAGTATACCAGGAACAGACGGGAGGGCATCACTTCTATTGACATTTGATCCCGGACTCCATTGTACACCTCTCCATCTTTAAAAACTATGTAGCCCCGTTTATCATCTTTTTAGAGAAGCTAAGACTGTAATGAAGCCCACAAGTCAAGTTTTTACAAGTGTCGACGCTTTCGGTGCCATAAGCATTACTCAAACCACTGACATGGCTGTAACACTAGGACTGGTAGTGGTGACAATCACTGGAAATTGTAGCAAATAAGTTTTTCAATATGGTTATGGAATACTATAGCTGCTATGTCGTCACGAATGCACAGGGGCATGGAAATAAGAAAATGTGGACACTTTAAGCAATTGGTGAATTAATATGTTCTGTATACTGTAGTGTGTCCTGCTCTACTTGCTTTGTAGACATGGAGCAATAATTGCAACATCAACCATGTCAGTTTTTAAATCATTTCTTTGTCTCATATTGGAACCGGTATTATATTCACCAATTGCTTCAACACCATGGAATATTTATATTATACAATAACTCTTTTCTTGGTGCAGTGCTGACAACTCCATGAGAGGACAACTCTGGGACTTGCACACACGTGTTAGCAGTTCACCAAGTTTCATGTGTATACCCATATATATATGTACCAAAACTCTACTAGGAGCCATATTCTGCAGCTTTATAGTAATATTAAATTAAACACACTTGTCCATTTGAAGTTCTGAACTTTATGAGAAGGCAATGTTTGGAATTTCGCTTTGTTCATGTCAGTCTCAAAAGTGCACAGCCAAATTCTTGAAGTATACTATATGGTGGTTCCTGCTAAGAAAACAGTTGTGCACTCGGTGGCTTGTGTACTTCACATATTGCTATAGTCCGTGCCTCTATCTCTGTGCAGTGCCGTCAGCGTGAGATTTGTTGGTCGCAAGAGTAAATCGCTTGTGCTGACTTGAAGCGACTGCGATTTTACGCGAGCGCACAAAGACGGCATTTCTTGACGCAGGTTAACTGTTATGATATCACTGCACAGAGGAAGAGACGCAGACTATAGCTCTAGGACCTGCATCAATAAGAAGTTCCCTTGAGAAGAGCTTGGAGTACCCAAGCCACAATAAGAATCTAGGGATTGTTGGAGATGGCTATATCACGCCTTTAACAAGCAGAGCTGTGGATGGCCGATTGACATGAACATAGCACAAGTCATCAATACAATATCGGTGGGTTGCATTAACAACACAAGTTAACAAGGAGTAGCAAAGATACAGGATTTCTTTGAATTATAGCAAAATCCATATTGTTCCAACCTAATCTGCTCATCAAATTTGAATTCATCCTTCTTTGACTTATATAAAACATGTAGAACTGAAGATGGACTTTAAGATTCTGAGTGTCGGATTCCATGGTAAACACTTTTCTTATCTTGCATAAGAGATCTCTCTTATGATATTATCATGGTGGTCAGGGATTGGAGACTATCATAGCATTTATGGTTTGATAGTACTAGATATGATAGTCTATTTCTCTACTTCCGTGCAGTGATGTCATAACATTGACGCAGCTTTTACGCACATGGCAAGATATGCCGTCTTTGTGCGAGCGTGTAAAATGCTGTCGCTGTAAGCCAACGTGCGTGGTTTACTGGTGCGGCCATTAAATCTCGTGCTGACGTTACTGCATGGAGCCGGGGAAATAGTATAGCTTAAAAGAAATCCTGTTTTAATACAATTCTGTGTCAGTTAAGGGTTCAAAAATAGGATTTGAGGCATTGTTTATACCTGATGCAAAGCAGGGGCATAAACAATGTTCATACCATAAATCCATTTGAATCTTATTCACATAACTATCATTACTACATAACATTCTATCAGCTGTTATCACCAGAAGTAAGAGATGAGAAAAAAATTTGAGAAATTGCAGCTTTCTGTCATTTAACTACTGCAACCGCAAATCTGCGGCACCGTTACATCAGTGACGTTATGAAGCTAACCTATGTTGGATCGATTTGACTTTGTAAAGGACCCTAATGATTAATTACTATGTTGAATAAGTGTATACTATTTGCTGGTGTGTAAATGGACAAAATTTGCAGAACATTTTATCCTCTTTTTGTATAAAAGTCCATATTGTAAAAATTCTATTCAACAGTATCAAATGGGGAGATGAGACTATTTTGTGTTTGTGTTAAAGATGTGCCAGTTATGTGCACAAGATTGGGTCGTCTCTGGCCAGACTCAGTGTTTTGAAATATTAATGGTTCCTTTAACCGGAATCATTAGATACAAATTGAATGACTTGTATGCAGCTTCACAAAGTTGCATGCAAGCACCATATTTGATTTCTAGAAACTGACAACTATTGGTAAATATATGAACTGATATTATAGTTTGCATTGCATTTAGATATTTCAGGACTAAGGGTTGATTTTTACAGAGAAAGTGTGACTTAAAATGTTGCTGGATATGAACACAACATGGAAGTTATTTTTTGTTGAACAAATGACATATTCTCCAGTGGCGTAGCCAGGGAGGGGGCGCTAGCCCCCTGTCAAATTTGACAAAATCGTGCAAAATCAGCCTAATTTGGACAAATTTAGGGCACAAAGACAGTCTCAGCCTCCCGTCAAATTACAATCCTGGCTAAGCCCCTGTTCTCTCTAATGAACACTCCTGAATTCATGCCATATTGTGTGAAATCTTGAAAGCTGGCATTTGCTTACATGATTTGATTGCAAAATTGCTTGGACAAAACCATTACTACCATACAGTATACATGAATTATGATTAACAACTGCATTTTCATAGCTATTATGCCCTGTATTATTGCCCTTTATGTGGGTACAAAAAACAACAGCCATATTTATTAGAACCCAGAAGCAAATTTTTTTCTCCCCATTGTCAGCTTCTATGGCCAATTTGCCTCTAATAATTGCCCTCCATTTAGAAAGTGCAATGCCCTTGGTTTATTAGAGAGAATATAGTATTTAAAATTTTGTAGCAAAAGTGTAATGGATAAAAATTCGGTACGCTTTTACTACAAGTCTTTTGAAAATGACTTCTTGTTGTCCTTCTTCCAGCGTGGGTTGCCATTGTGTGCATATTTTAGGCCAAGTAAAAAAAATATTAGTTTTCTAAAAGGAGGATAAGGGCACTTTTTTGCCTTTTCCAAGCAACAGTTTTTTCCCCAAAGACGATATTATCTAGTGTCTTTTCCGCAAGACTTCCATATGTGCCCCGCCACAAACGAGACTAGAAAAGGTACTAACAGCGAAAATCAATCAAAATTGCGTCCTTTGTTTAAAAAAAACGGGGTGTAGACGAGAAACTAATATTTTTCTACTTGGCCTTATCTTGAGCTTGGCTAACACAGACGCTAATTGTCCATGCAGTTGATTACATAACATTCATTGGTTGAAATTTAAAAGGGATCTATTTGGGTTTGTATTGCATTTCTGTTCCATGTACCAAGTCGTGTTAGTGTGATGAATGTTCTGTAGTATAAAGTTTGTAGAAAAAGAAGAAAAATTCATGTTGTAAATATTGCCTTTGTGCTGTCATTCCTTGTAGAATTAAATTTTGATTTGTACTATCTCAGTTACCTAATTTCTGTATAAAACACCACTTGAATAGAACTCAAAGCTTTGATAGGTGTTAAGTTATGAGCTGTTTGACAAAAGGTCAAAGGTTAGTAGACCTGTAACAGTTAATGGATTGGTGCCATTTTTATTTTTTAAAGGTTAAGCATTTTGAATAAGATTATTTTGTTAACAAAGGGATTTGTGGGTTAAGTTAAGAACATAATCTGCAATAGATTGGGTTTGAGCAAAATAGGCAACTTTCAAGTGGTTGGACTAGATTTTTGTAAAACAAGAAAATGTGGGACTACTACAAGTTTACTGCTTCCACTTAAAATGCATTATATTTTGGCAAATGACATTGCACTAACTTGCATTTCAATGTTTCAAGAGTTCTTGTTACATGAGTTTAGGCTTGTAATGTCATTCGCTTCAAAGTACAAGGCATTTCAGGTTACATGTATGTGAAAGACGGGAATTGTTTGAGGGCATTTCACACAAGGGCTTGTATTTAGACCTCGGCAATTAGACCTAGCATCCATTAAATCTGTCCTGTGAGTTGGCTTGTTAGGTACTTGTACTTGATGAATGGGGTTAATATTTTGCAGAACCATCTATTTATACTTAAGTTTGCCTTAACAAAATAGTCTTGTGCAGACATTAAATTAGTATCCTAATTAGCGTAGTAATTACTGCCATGTAAATGCTGGTGTTTGTTGTACAGCATTTTGTAATGAATTAATTTGAAATTGTTAAGTGTTTCATTTTGCTTGTCTCTTGTTGCTGATCGGAGATCACTAATGAGTGAATGAATTGGAACAATGTGGATGTATGGTGTCAAATCTTGTCAACTGTCAGATGAGAATTTTTAATACATGCTTGTAAATCATATTTGATGACGTCTGTATCATGTAAAGGGAATGTAAGAGGTCCACGTTTCCACTCCTGTTTACCCACTAATGCCCAACTTCTAGCAGATTGGCCTTAAAAGGGAGTTAAAGTTAATCATGTTCTTTTGTCCGATTTATTGTACCTGTATGATAGTTTTATTTTGTTTTAATATGCCGGCTAATTGTTGTAGGCTTAAAACCTGAAAATTTTGGTTCATCTTGAAACACTTGCATTCCATTTTAGGTCACACTTAAATTAAGCCCCATTCTAATAGTATTCCAGTAAATACGGCATTTATGTATTTATGGGAGTGTTAAAAAAGCTGCTAGGATTTTGTAAACTGGGCATGGCTATCTAGAAACAAGCATTAATTTAGGATCTAGGGCAAGTAACAATGTAATTACTGAAGACAATCTGATGTCTGTAGTCTCTTGCTATTTTTCAGTGTAATTGCCCTATTTATTGTGGGAACATTAAACTTCATGATTGTGTGAGAGACTAAAGTGTAGGTGTATATTGAAGACGTCAGCATTGCCTTTTTTAACGGGGAGGTCTGGTTGGGTCGTACATGTAAGGTTCCAATTTTTTCCTGTGAAATATATGTTTGACAAACAAATGTGTTTTTTGCATGGGTTATTTTATTTCTTGTAATTTGTTTTCTGATAATCATTAGGCAGTAATCCAAACACTTGACAGTCTTAGCTACATCCAAACTACTACACAGCAATTTCACTCACTCCATATCAAGAGTGAAAATACTCTTGAACCAAGCATTTTACTCTATGGGGGAAAAAATATAAGAGTGAAGCCGCTCTCCAATTTTCTGTCCTCAGTGACATTCAGTATAGGTTTCACTCTTCAGATTTGAAATTTCACTGTTGAGGTTTTTGTTCCAAGAGTGAAATACACTTGAGAAAAAATGTACAAGTGATTGAAATTGCTGACACCAAAGGGATCACGATAACATGAACTTGTCTCATTTCAAAGCTGATTGCTTTTATTAGAGGTGGGCTATAGAGGGTCATATTTGGGTCATAGTTTCAGATCACTTAGAACACAGGTTAGAATGATGACTTTAATGATACTTATCCCATTTTCGGATAAAAAAAATTAAAAAATGCGAAAACCAGGGTGCCCCAAGGAAAAATCCAAAATGGCCACCATATTGGCCAAAAATCATATTTTTGATCATAACTTGAAAAGCTTTTGTTTAATCACCTTCTGTGGCAATACCCATGTTTTGGCATGCAAGGAATCATTCTTTGCAACTTCCTCACCACGACTTCGCTTTCACGATATTGCAGTTTTAGCTTAAGGGCGCTTTCCCAAAAAGTACACATCAAAAGTTTTAAATTTTAACAGGTGGGCTATCATCAGATTTGTTGATTCATCATTTCCTGAAGATTAGAGCTGAGTAACACTTACCATTTTCCCGTGGCAGCAATTTAAAATTTGATGAAAACTCTCATTGGAATATACAGGGGTCAACAAACTTATGTGTAGGTTTCAATGGAGGGCATTTTTATGACATAAAAAGCCTAGTTTTAAAACTGCAAACACCATGTAAGCCAAATTTTCAGCAAGTGTTCGTAATAAAGCTCAACTTTTTGAATGTTAAAATCCAATTTTAAATAGGATGCACATTTTATGGGAAAGCGCCCTCAGAGCTCATTTTTAAGCAAAAACTGCATTTCAAGAAAACGAAAGCCTATGGTGAGATCAGTTGCATAGCATGATACCTAATAACCCAAAACATGGGTATTGCCACCAAAATTAAGCAAAAAAAATAATTGAGTTGTGGTAAAAAAATTTTTTGACAATTTGGCGACCATTTTGGAATTTTCGATGGGGCACCCTGGGTTTTGCACTTTTTCATTTTTTTTTTCTTCGAAGTGTGATCAGGGTGATTAAAATCAAATGAGCCTCCAGGTTAACAACCAAAAATTGATATAATTCGAAATAGGTGGCCAACTAGAAAAATAAAGTTGGATGTCTATGTGGGGGGGGGGGGAGGATATGCCATCCTAAAAACATTGAATTCAAATCGGCATCAACATCTGGCGTGACCAGAGTGCTAGTCTTTTCAAAGACTCAATGGTAGGAGGACGTTAGTACGCATATCGGACGGAGAAAATGTTTCAACATGTTTGGAGTAGTTAAAGTTTGACACCTGTGTAACCTTAAATTGGCCCCTATTGAAAAAGTGACACCACAATTTGAGACCACTTTCATTGATATAAAGAGTCCATACTCTCAAAGATGTCAAACCTTAGATGTAGGTGGGCATGAACAAACTCTTGAGTTTGTAGACTTCTCCAAGGCTTTTGACAGTGTCAACAGGGATGCAATGCTGCATATTCTTACCATCTATGGTGTCCCAGACGAGACAAAGCAATTGCCATCATGTATGATAACCCATCTTGCTTTGTGCAGACCATGGACAGGCCCATAAAGGAGTTCGTAACAACTCGAGGTCGAAGACTTCAAGCACCTAGGGTCCTATGTTGCCGACAGCAAGAAATACTTCCTGTCACGCAAAGGACAAGCTTGGAATGCCTGTAATAAACTACACCACTTACGGCAATCTGGTATCTCCA
>JAMKCH010018511.1:0-27476 GCA_023653785.1 Ophioderma brevispina
TGGTAGAAAATAATTAAATTGCCCTTGTCAATTTCATGCCCGCCCTGGGGTTCCGGGGACTAGCGGGGACTTAGGCGGGAATGGAATTTTGCTGTCGTCACACCAGCCTTTGTCCCCGCTTAAGTAGCACAAAATCCCTGGGTAGCCGGGCTTCCATTTTTTGTACATCCGCGCTATGTCCCGGCCCCTTCTAGCCGGGCTTTTGGTTAGTTCGAGGCAATTCCTATTCGGCCCCAAAGCGTCAAGTTAAGGAAAACCTATGTTACTCAGGTACGGCACTCCAATACACAGTGATGTGACTTTCACCGACCTTTTTCCTACCGATAAATGTTAAATGACATTGATCTTGAGAAAATTGCAGTCAAGTATCGCATACATTTGTTTTTACCGATTCTCGATGATTATGCTAAAAAATTGAACTTTTAAGTTGCAGTTTCTCCGTCCAAAATTACTTGGATGTTATTTTGCTAGTGTGCAACAAGCTTCGGTTAGGTCAGCGTCTGAAGGTCAGTTACGGCCAGTCCGGTAAATACGTAATCCTGATTCTAAAATTGAAAAAAAACAAAACTAGCGTTTGAAAAATTCTCAAGACGGATAATATCGAAAGCATTGTGGGACAAAGGGGATGCGGCCCGAGCGATTGCGTGTTCACTTTTACGTGTCGCGAGCACCGAAGTACAGACTTAAACTTAAAATTTTCTCACTAGGTTCTATAGGGTCAAGACCTAGTGTCCTGCTGAGCATAACCTTTTGTCTTTCATTCATCTGGTAACATTTGGACATTATCGTATATTCAGCTAAATTAAGACACAGGTTGTGCTTTCCATCTAGCACCGTGAAGCCAAACGTTAGCTCTTTAACAAGTTACCTGGTCTGGAAACACCCCGGATGGGCTGGTATCGACAAGGCTGTTGTCGACAAGGTGGCGACAAGTACTTTTCTGGCCTGGAGACAACCATGGAAATTTGTCAACAGCAAATATTCATGGAGGAGCCTTTTCACTTTGTAACCAGCCTGTTCCAGTAATCAAAATAATTGTAAATACTGCCTCTTCCACTTTATGGACATCTTAAATTTAAACCATACTTTACTTTCCACCCCAGTAAAACATTTCAAAAGGAATTCTACCAAATTCTGTGAAAATAGTTTGTTATATATATCATAATAAAGAGCCCAATGACATCCAGAAGTTGGTCTACTTTTGCGTAGAAGAAATCCGTTTCAACAAACCTCCCAATGGGCCAGGCTAGATAAAGTGTGAGAGTCAAAGAGTCAAATGATGGTACATGTGTTTTCCATACAAGTGCCAATCTAACCTTTGTGTGTATAAAGTATAATTAAAAACAAAATTGAAATTGGCCATCAAAAAGAGTGATGCTCGACTTGTCGCATCGGGTTTTATCGATTACCAACATGTCACCAAAGCAAAAACAAAACCGATCCAGCTCTAAGCACTGTGATAACCCTGTCTACTAGGAGTTACTTTGGACCGCACCTTTTTCTTAGGCCCTTGAAACTCCATTATGAAGTTTCTCGTCACATTTTTTTCAGCCCACAATTGACGGGAACATTTTTCATTATTCTTATTCATTGATTGGCTAACATGCATATGTTTACAGGTGAATGAACCTACCGGTGATTCGAAGAAATACGAAACAATATTGGGTCGTTTTTTAGGGGATCTCATTTCGAGACTTCTGAGACAAGGTTCCTACCAAAAAAATCCAATATCGGACTGAAAGGTGAATTCCTTGACCAGAATTTTTCAAAATAATGAATTATTTTCAGAATTTTCGGCCGCTAACGGGCCCAAAATCATAACGTCGGGGCGGGGGACGAGAAGAAACTAGTAATCGAGTTTCACGGGCCTTATAAAGAACCCAAATTGAGAAGAGAGAGTTAAAGTATGTTCACGAATAACATCTTGAACAAAACTCTCCTGTCACCAGATGGCGGTGCTCGCCCAAGACCTAAGATCCGACGGGGCACTTGCCCTGTGTATCATGGCAGAGTATGCCTGCCCTTGGATGGGAAAGATCAACCCATGACAAGAAGCTTTGATCCAGCGTTAAATGCCCCCGGCCGGGGCATTATCAAAGGATGCCTCCGTCAACACCAACGGAAAAATTGTAAACCTACAGGAATGCTGACACCAGCACATCGCGTAGCGTAGGAGCATGCAAGAGCGTAGCGGCCAAGTATCCAATGTGACGCACCCTAGGTCTGGACAGAGATACCTGCTGCCAACCGCCTAAAATCTAG
Organism: Ophioderma brevispina; assembly: GCA_023653785.1. Taxonomy (NCBI): domain Eukaryota; kingdom Metazoa; phylum Echinodermata; class Ophiuroidea; order Amphilepidida; family Ophiodermatidae; genus Ophioderma; species Ophioderma brevispina. The sequence goes on from JAMKCH010018511.1 coordinate 2,263, forward strand.
AGAGAGTTTCTTAAAGTCAACGTCCAACTCTTGAAACAGTCTCTAAGGAGGAAAAGAGAGTCGCCTTGTTGAAAAAAGACTTGCCATCAACCAAAGTAAAATATATCGGTATTGAACCGGGTGAGCATCTCCCACCTGGAGCTGATCCTCATGGGTGAATGGCGATTTTGCCTCAATAGATTGAGAACCAGCAGGAAAACTGGCCGATCTAGGTTCCTTGCAGAAGTGGGGCTATCTGGAAGCAGCGGATACTAACCTGTGGTGTGGGAACAGCACCACAGGACATGGAAAACACCTCTTGGCCTGCACACTGCTGGAGCAACAATCAACAAACAAGGACCTTTGCGGAATTAAGTGAAGCAGCCCAGACGTTGTACCCATCTCGGCTGGATCATATTTGAGAAACCACAGTGTTGGACACCGATAAGAAGAAGATAGATATCATCAGCATCGAGCTATTTATACATATGGGTCTAAGGTTTTGGAGAAAGGGCTGCTGCAAGCTGTTTAGTCGGCGTGATCATCGTCAGATTAGGTTACCTGATAATGCTTCTATTTTCACTGCTTAATTGAAGGGCACTTAAGTTGGCCTTAGAATTAGATGAAATTTCAATGAATGAGTCATTTTATTATATTTATGATTAAAATCTGTCTTATGGCTTTGAAGGGCAGAGAATGTCGTCATCCTTATATTGCTGAGTTGTTGGAAAGTATTTTCAATTTGTCTCAATTGAATAAAGTCCATTGTTTTAGCTTGGATTATTTCCGGGTCACATTGGTATTCAAGAAATTGACCAAGGTTGATGAGTATTGGCGAAAAAGAGCCAGTAATATGAATATAAAAAACACGGAGATCCCTTTACGATTTTAAGGCTTCAGGTTAATAGCTATATCGAAATTAAGTTGGCAAATGTTGTGGGATTTATTTCCTAATAATAAAATGCATGCTTTTCAACAACTGTTGGAGCTGTTGGTTGTTAGTTCAGGTTTGATGGACGAAGGAGGGACGAGATTGTATAGCGCAATGTCTAAAGTTGGTCATACTTATATGACCCATAGTTATTGCTTAGAGGTTGAGCAGTCCCTACGGTGTTATTCTGGTGATGTGCTCTTCTGTGAAACATGATTACCCCCCTTGAGTGCTTTGATTATGCGCTTATTCGTATAAAATATTACAGTGTCCCAGATTTTGAAACATTAATATTTCATATCATTAGGCCTCTTCAGGGTGATTAATTTCCTGAAGGAAGCTGATTTATTTACATATTTTTCACTTTTTTAAAAATGTAATGGACTGCACCAATTATCGTGGTGTATGTAATAAAGGTTTGTTTTTAAATAACGTACAAATGACAAGGATTATAAACACAATTGTGTTGAGTGGTTGCTTCAACTTTAATAAAATACGACTCATTTTAAATGTTACAAAAATGGGTCGCAAATGTATGACCTTTCACCTGTCTCATGTCACTTGGATTTCTGGTTTGGGACTTAGGTCTGTGAAGGTGGAAAATTATGTCCTCAATTGTGTATCAAATGTGCTATTTTAAGTTTATATTTCTTCCTGACAACTACTTAAAATTTAAGGGCTTGTCTACCGATTGTTGATAGCCCCCAAAAGTAGTAAGTAAATTTGCTAAAATGGATCATTTAGAACAATCAGTTAATCGGCAAAATTGTTTTTACATCCGGTGCCTGAGGTCAATTTGCAGACTTGAGGGCAAGTAAAAGTTAGGTTGATAAAAATTAAGGCCAATCAAGTCTATGATTAGCAGAGGATGGGGCTTCGTTGTTTGTGACCAAGTACCCGTATATACTCGGCCAATGGGGGCGGGGGGGGGACGGGCGGTGGGGATGCCTTTAAAACTCTGTACAATTCCGGCTGGGTCCCGGCTATGCGACAACAGGTCTAGATTATAAAATCATTACTACATTTGGATCGCAGGAGAAGCGTCAGAACCAGCGACATTCACCACATCATAAGTTATGTTGGAGAGAAAACAAACCTCTTTAGTTGGTTTGTTAAAAAAAATCCCCAGTATCCACGTTTTTTTTTTTTTTTCTCAAGAATTTTTTTTATTTTTTTTATTTTTTTTATTTTTTTTATTTTTGGCCAATTTCGTATACTCCAGTTTATTGGTGAAAACATTTTTATTTTAAATACGTTTACAAAATATTTTTCCAATTAAGATTCATTCAATTTCCAATTGAAGTTTCAAAAACTAATTATGACAACACCACCTAAATGTTTTCCTTCATCTATCACCACCTGCACTTCAGGTATTGAATAACACACTGGAGTTGACTTGGAGTACAAACATTTAACTTTCAGATAGGACAACAAACGAGGGACACCAGAGATATCGCTGAAGCCTATTGTGTTGCAAATACTGGAGAAGGAAAACCATTTGACAGTGTACCACAATACTCATGTCATGTTCACTACCATGAGAGGAGAAATCAAAACCATATTGTATACTTAGACAGAAAGCTTTGCCACACCAACAAATCTTTGAAATATCAGTACCAGTGTGAAGAAGAGTCATTACTCAAAGTCACAAGACAAGACATGCAGAAGAACAATCCTTCAAGTGCCAGCTTTCTGAGAAAAGATTTATCAGGTGAATGATCGGAAATAAACGCAGAGATTTGCAGGAATAACTAAAGCTGAAAGACTTATGGATTTGCATGCAAATACTGTGGAATAAAATTCATTAAAGAATTGAAAACAGAAAAGACATGAAATGACAAACAGAGAGAAAGAAAAATGCAGTCTAGAGATGTCAGTATGTGAAAGAAGATTTGTTAAAAATAAGCTGAAATTTCCAATGAGATTCATTTTACTTATTATATTTTACTGATTCACTAATCTAGTCTTATGGCTTTGAAAGGCAGAGATGTCGTCATCCCTATATTTGCGAGTTGTTTGAAGTATTCTTCAATTTGTCCTCAATGAATAATCCATTGTTTTTAGCTGGATTCCGAAGGTCACATTGGTATTCATGGTAATGAAAGGTTGATGTATTGGGCGAAAGAAGCCCTTAATAATTGAAGAACAAACCTGAATCCCCTTTACAGATTTTAAGGCTTCAGTTAATGCTATATCAGAAATAAGTGGCAAAATGTTGTGGTATTTATTTCCCCTAATATAAATCATTCTTTTCACCAACTGTTGTAGCTGTTGGTAGTTCAGGTGTTATTGACGAGGGACCGATTGTATTAGCGCAATGTAAATTGGTCATACTTATATGACCCATAGTTATTTGCTTATGTTAGGCCGTCCGATCTCGGTGTATTCCTTGTGATTGTGCTCTTTCTGTGAAACATGTATTACTTGAGTGCGTTGAATTTGCGCTTATTCGTAGAAAATATTACAGTGTCCCAGATTTGAAAACAATTAATATTTTCAAGATATGAGGCCTCTTCAGGTGATTATTTCCTAAGGAAGCTGATTTATTTAAATAATTTTTAAAACTTTTTAAAATGTTATGAAACTGCAATTTCAATCGTGGTGTTGTTAATAAGGCCTTTGTTTTTTAATAACGTAGATGACACGATATAACCACAAAATTTTGTGTGGAGTTGTTTTGTTCACTTTTAATACTCACCTCATTTTAAATGTATTACAAAATTGGGTCGCACATTATGACCTTTCACCCTGTCTCATATCCTTTGGATTTCGTTCTGGTTTAGGTCTTTGAATGAAATATCGTCCCTCGGAATTGTGTCAAATGTGCTCTTTTTAGTTTATAAAATGTTCCTTTCTGCCGAAAACACTTAAAACATTTCAGGGTTGTCTACCGATGTCTTATAGCCCACCAGATAAGAGTAAATTGTACTTAAACATGGACTCATTTAGAAAATCATTAACTCGGCAAAATTGTTTCTAAAATCGTGCCGAGTTCAATATTTGCATGCCTGAGGCCGTAATTGTTAAGGGGGTTGATCAAAATTTAAGGCCAATCAAGTAATGCTTAGCAGGACTGGCTGGGCTTCGTTGTACAATTCCCGTATATTCTGTCCAATGGGGGCGGGGACTTTTTTAAAACTCTGTACAATAATCCCTTTCGGCTCCAGGCTATGCGACAACAGGTCTAGCTACATAAAATCATACTACATTTTGGATCGCCGGAGCGTAGAACCAGGCCGAAATTTTCACCACAATCATAAGTTATGTTTGAGAAACCACCTTCGTTTAGTTGGTTTGTACAAAAAAAATCCCATTACCACTTTTTTTTTTTTTGTTTTCTCAATAACTCTGTATTGTTTTTTTTGGCTAGAAAGTTCAAAACACGAATTTTTTGGCCACTGATATGTTTTTGTTCATTTCGTATACTCATGTTTATTGGGTGAAACATTTTTAATTTTGACAATAAAGTCCCACACATATTTTTTACCATTATATTCATTCATGTCCAATTGAATTTCCAAACTAATTATGACACCCACCCAAATGTTTTCCTTCTCTATCACACACCTGCACTTCAGGTATTGAATAATATCACTGACTTGGCATTACAACCTTTAACTTTCATTATAATGGACACAAAACAGAAGACACCTGAGTATCGATGAAGCCCTCTTGTGTGCAATACTGTAGAAAACACTTTGACAGTGTAACCCATACTATGTCCATGTTCACTACCATGAGAGGAGAATCAACCATATTGGTATTCTAGACAGAAAGCTTTTGCACCAACAAATCTTTGGGAAATATCAGTGCGACAGGGGGGTGGTGAAAGAAGTTTCATTATCCAAAGGCACAAGACAAGACATGCTGGAGAACAATCCCTCAAATGCCATCTTTCTGAGAAAAGATTTACTCAGGTGAATGATCGGAATAAACGTAAGAGGATTTGCAGGATACCTAAAGCTGAAAGACTTCATGGATGCAAATACTGTGGAATAAAATTCATTCAAATAATTGAAAAGAAAAGACATGAAATGACACACAGAGAAAAACTGCACAAATGTCAGTATTGTGAAAGAAGATTTGTTAAAATAAGTCACAAGAAAACACATGAAATGAGACATAGAGGAGAGAAACCCTTTAAATGCCAGTTTTGTGAGAAGAGTTTTACCATAACTAATGACAGGAAACGACATGAAATGAGACATAGAGGAGAGAAACCACACAAGTGTCAGCACTGTGAGAAGAGATTCACTCGATTTGCTGACAAGAAAAACCATGAAATGACTCATACAGGAGAAAAACGGCACAAATGTCAGTACTGTGAAAGAAGATTTGTTCAAATAAGTAACAAGAAAACACATGAAATGAGACATAGAGGAGAGACGCCCTGTAAATGCCAGTTTTGTGAGAAGAGATTTACCCGATCTAATGACAGGAAAATTCATGAAATGAGACATAGAGGTGAGAAACAACACACATGTCAGCACTGTGAGGGGAGATTCACTCGATGTTCGGACAAGAAAAAACATGAAATGACTCATACAGAAGAAAAATAGTACAAATGTCAGTATTGTGAGAGTAGATTTCTTAGAATTAGTGACAATAAAAAACATGAAAAGAATTGTTGCAAAACCAAATTTAACCAAAGTCTGAACACTGAAAGTAAATATTTTAGCACTAGTCAAACGAAAACACATAGAGGAGAAAATTCCTTTAAATGCCAGTTTTGTGAACAGACATTTGCCCAGGCTTGCCACAAGAAAACCCATGAAATGTTACATACAGGTGAAAGACCTCACAAATGTCAGTACTGTGAAAAGAGACATACAACCAATAGACAAAAGAAAACACATGAAATGATACATACAGGAGAGAAACCCTTTAAATGCCAGTTTTGTGAGAAGAGTTTTACCCGAACTACTGACAAGAAATACCATGAAATGATACACACAGGAGAGAAACCATACAAGTGTCAGTACTGTGAGAAGAGGTTCATTCGATTTGCTGACAAGAAAAAACATGAAATGACTCATACAGGAGAAAAACGGTACAAATGTCAGTTTTGTGAAAAGAGATTTACAACCTCTAGTAACAAAAAAAAGACATGAAATGACACATTCTCATTAAAGAGCTCACAAATGCCAATACTGTGAAAAGATATTTTTGTGCGAAAGTCACAAGAAAACATATGAAACTACACACACAAAAGAGAAAATACAGACAAATACTGTGGAAAGGAGTTCAATATTCCTGTCCACAGAACAAGACATGAAATGATTCATACAGACGATGAGGTTATAGAGGATATTACTATGAGTGAGTTATTAGCACTTATGAGCAGCAAAACACATGAAATACTAAAAATTAGTATTGTTGATAAATGATCATGATAGGTGTACAGAGTAAAAATCCTTGCCTCTACTCGCTAACTGTTGCTATTCTGAATGACATATTGCACAAAAAGATTTTCTAAATATTACTTTCCTGAGTTAATCAAAATGTTCTTACAAAGGCACAAAGAATCGTTATCAGGGAAATATATGCATATTTTTACTGATAAACTAAAACAATCATTAAAGGGACACTGGCACATTTGAAAAATAGTGCGCCCTCAAGATTTCTCAAAATCAATATTTTTGCATGGTTGTAAAGCTTTTATATACATTAGCCCTCACCTGAAATGATTAAGATCAAATCAGCGTGACGTCCTTAGAGGTAACCAGAACAATTTTATAATTAATGTCGTCGCCGACATTAATTCAGCAGACGATGGAAATGGCGTTTAACACAAGAAAACACACGCCGTATGCATGTTTCTCAAGGCATGCACCCTGTTTGACCAGTCTGTGACCTTTGTGGTTTTAATATCAATGAGTACGAGTCTATGATATTCATGTAATAAAGTTATGGAAAACTTAAAAGTTAGCCTACAAATTACCTGGATGTCTTTAACCTCTTATAAACGTCCCTATCTGTTTTGAGTGTTATTTTTATGTGTAAAATGTACCTCTACTCTTCCAATGGCCTAGACTATCATTTGAGAGCAAATTTAAGAAATTTCATATTTAGTGAAAATGTGCCATTACCGCTTTAACATGAGGAATGTGCAAAAAATGCAAGTTAAACTTGCGAGATATCCCCTGTCAGGGACATATGCCTAACTAGTCCAAAGGTCACATAGGGGTCATTAGCGATCATACTGTGTACACCCAAGACTAGTCTTGGACCAGTGATTATTTTGACAAAGTTTGAAGTTAAACATGCAACAAGAGATTTCACATATCAGGTGTCCCTAAAAAAATTGAAAGTACTGATTTTTTTCCCTGATGTAAAGCATTCCATCAAAAATATCCCCCTCTGAAAAGATTAAGCTGAGAACATCGGCTTTTGGATACCTCAAAATCTCTCGTTGCACCTTTAATCAGTCAATATGTATATTTACCTTAGAAAATACCCTGAAAATGCAATTATTTTTCCATTTTATCTCCGAGTTGCAACTTCCAAGCCAGGGCACAGCTGTTTGACCACATGCAAATTGTCTCCTATTTTTAGAGTATTTAAGTAATGGCAACACAACTGATATCTGTGAAAAAAATCCATTGCGGGAATCTTGCCATATGGCCTACATGCTAAAGCAACTTAAAGCGAAACAGGCTCAGTGCACCCACTCGATTGCACGCCAACATAATTGTTTGTCTGCAAAGCTCACCAAAGGTAAAAAGTAATGCAAATGGGATTTTTTGTTTGTTTTTTTTTCCTCATTTTTTTTTAATTCCTCAGGAACGGATTTGTGACTTAAAACCAGGGACAACCACTCTTTCCTTTGTAGAGAATGTGAAAGATTGCATTCCTACCATTTTTTGTCCTAACGCATTTGTTAACAGATGTCTTAGAAGGTGTGGTAGGTGGTATGTTATAGCATATACATTGTATTTCTTAATAGGAATGTGATGCAGAGAAACAACATCTAACAATGTATGGTAGCATCCACTTTCTCTGTCGAATTTCGGCAGCATCGCGATTCAATCATTTCAAACAAGCATTGCAATGGAAACATTGATTGACCGACGCGATTCCGACATCAAGCCTTCCAATGTATTGGTCCGCTTTGTTTTGTGTAAAAATCATCCCTTTTCCTTGGTTCCCGCTCATATTTTTATTTTAAGATCACTGTTGAAATGTCCTGCCAATCACCCTGCATCGCCATGTTGATGCATAGACTCATTCCTTCGTCTACCGGGTTCATACTGATCTTCGCTGTACGAGCAATGCACAACGTACGAAGGAGTGGATTGAGAGTCTTATTCTATTGCAAACCGGAAATCGACATGCAAAGCCATGGTGTTTAATATGTAAATTAGTCATACGCCATCATGAACATTCGTATTAAATGTAAAAACAGAACGAAAATGGAAAAAAAAAATACAGAAAAAAATACAATTTAGACGATTCAGCAATCATAAACGCGCACTTTTTTTAAATGCGCGCGGCAGCTTTGAGACAAACAATTATGTTGTGTGACAGACTCCTGAATATTATATTATTTTCTGTATTATATTAATTAAATCATGTTAAATTTAATCATATAAATTATGAGTGAGAACTGGAAAATATGAAACTTGCAATGTGTTGTGCAATAAGCATGACTTATCTGATTGACCTAGTTCTAAATGGGCTAGTGTGTGAAGACTTCCTGAGTACAAACATGTCAGAAGATGTTCGCAGTCAAGGACAATTGGAGCACAGTGTCTTATCATCGTCATTCTAAGAACTGGACAGAGGTTCTTTGTTTACCTATAGGAAGCAAGATTGCACACCTGTTAATGAACAATAGACTTTGTGTAATTGCTATGTCAAAACACTTCGAGCACAGGATGTGGAAGATTGTGGACTTCCTTTAAACATGTTTCATCGAACTGAAAAGATTGTGAAATTTCGACTTGTTTTCGCTTGTTTTGTGTTGCATCATGGGAAATTTGTTAAGGACAAATTCTGTTGCAAGTCATTTTTCTTTGCCAGTTGACAAGAGATTTCATCGAGTGTAGACCTCTCAAACAGAAGGTGAAGAACTTTCATAACATTTGATATAATAATCTTATGTTCTTTATTATATCTCTGGAAAGTTGTCAGAATCGTCAGAGCTGCACAAAATTTGGTGCATTTGGAAAAACAAAGGTTAACATTAAAATTCCAGCAGGACATTGCTTCTGTACCAGTGACGTTCACTTTTAACGCACTGACTACCTGTATGGACATACCGAGTTGCAGTTATACTTCCAGTTGTTCTCAAAGTCTACAACTTCACAAATTAATCGGCCGGTCTAGACCAAAAGGACTTTTGCGATATTAACACGAAACAGTTGAACTGTATCAGCAAGAATTGTGTCGCCAAGATTTATACGTGGATCTGATTCTACAAGAGACTGGTGTGCACCCAACAGTGAACTTTGAACTTTAGTTTAATGATTATGTGCATGGTGTATTTGTAAATAGGTAAGAAACAATTTTGTGTATTTGTGATTAATTCAGATCAGATTTGATTTATGTATTAAAATCATTTTGAATTTACATCTTGGTCAAGTCAATCTTCTTACAAAAAGTAATTGTGAATGTGTTTTCTGAACCACGGGAGGTAAATTTATGACCCTGAGTACGGCTCGTAACAGTGCCTTTATAAAATGTAAGATAACAGAATAAAGCGTGTAATCCAAGGGTGCACAATGTGTTGAGTGTCGTTAAACTTTATCACTCACTCACTCCATGGGGGCCCTGAGAGTTTTGTTTTGTTCATCAAATATATTAAGCCACCCTAAAGACACCACCATATGCTCATCGCATAAACCAAATTTACCACAGGACTGTACTTAGTTAAATAAATTAATGCGCAATCGGTTGTCAAAACTGTTACCTTTGATATTTGTGTTTTATTCTGTTTTGTCATAAACCTCAGATGACCCTGGATCTTGCAAGCAAACTTGGACTGTATTATCATATTAATGTTCCCCTGTTGCATGTATGACCAAGTTTGAATAGAATTGGATCGATAAAGCCCATATTAATTTGTCGAGCTATGAGTTGCAAAAATATTGGGTGAGACCGCAGTCGAGCCTAATATTTAAAACTCTTAGCGAGACAATTAATACTTGGTGAAAATCATCAATTTTATCATTAGCATGTTTGGCATCCGATATGTTCACCACACTTGGGACTCCACAAAACAGGATAATGGTTTGCAATGGATTCAACTTCAAAAATTATGCCATTTAAAGGTCCATGGACACAGCGGAGTCGACATTGCTTAATTTCTTAACATTTTCGTACCTCATCCTGTACTTCCTGATCATATCTCCACACATTTTTTTTGGAAAGTAACAACCGGGAAGTGTATAGTTCAAGGATAAATATACCCAAAACAGGACAGGTTCTGCTGTTTTCACAAAAGGTCACAAGAGGATGGGGTGGCTTTGACCCGAAAGTGATTGTAAAAGTGGCCTTTTTAGTAAAGAGATACATTCCCGAAGTGCCCTGAACACCAGCTAATCAAAACAAAAACAAACATTCGTAATACGTCGCCAGGCCAGGCCAAGTGAAATTTAAAGAAGTTCACGCTGTTAGTATTGTCTACTGTGTCTAGAAATACACAATAAAGGTATTTATCTATACCTGTACTTCCTCGAAGTTAAGTCTCTCTTACAGCCAAGTAGTCAGGTCACCATGGAGAAGCGGTTTACCCCGTTTTCTTAACTTATCGCCGCCTGTGCAATATTTTGCCAAATAGCCCAGCAGAATTTCCAGATATTTTCATCAATGGTCATTACCTATTGTTTGAGCCAATATGGGATGTGTAGAGGGTTGATAATACCTAATATCAAATTTGAGTAATTTTAATAGTTGCAAGAAGAAAATCCATATATTGACACCAAAATGCAGTTTAGTGGAATTTTAGATATGGTCCTTGGTTGTAGTTGGACCCTACCCACTCACAACTAAGACCCTAACTTTTTGCACCAAAATGTATTTAGTGTATTCAATTTAGTTTTGTAGTTGGACACTTACTCAACTACAAAACTAAGGCCCTGTTTTGGCACCACCAAATGACTAGCTTCAATTGGAGAAGGTTCTTGGTTTGTAGGGGACCTTACCCACCACAAACCTGAGACCCGAACTCTCTTTGGCACCAAAATTGTATTAAGCATTTTATTAATGGTCGTAGATTTTGTAGTTGGACCCGTACCCATTCTTAATAAAAAACCTAACTTTTTTGGCACAAATGTATTTTTGGAATTTCAGACATTTTTAGCATTCAACGTGTTTTAGGCCTTTACCTTTAGGTCGTAGACTGGGTCTTAGGTCTTACGGAATGTCTACACCCCCATTTCACAGGATCATTAATCAGTTTTGATTTTAGAGCAAAAAACATTGATTTTGAAGTTTCCATAATACTGTGAAAAATTAATGAATTACCAATGGAGGCACCATCTTTGATCAAGCTTCCAGACACAGCTGTTTGACCGTATGCAAAACCATCATGTTATTTTTAGAGCAATTTTTAAAGCATTGGCAACACAATTTTGACAAAATGATAAGTGGGGGACTTACAGAAAACTATTACCTCTCAAAAATCAGAAAAATTAATTGTGGGATCTTGCCATATAGGCTACAAAGGTAGGATTTGAATGTTTATGTGCCCTCCCTCTATATGGCATTCTCCATAGAGATACGAGTTTTAAACTAGAATTTTAAGAAAAATCATATTGGCTGCAATGAATTTTCATAAACTTCACGCAGGATGAAGTTAGTGGTATATACTCCAAATTTATTGTAAAAAATGTGTCGCCATTGGTAATTTTTGGTTTGAATGGCTTTTCTTTAATAACAAATGAGACTTTCAAACAAGTTTGCAAACCAAACATTTTATCAGCCTTCACAGTGTAAATGAGGAAAGTAAGTTTCTTCCGGTAAAAGCTGGGGTTCTGGATGGGCTTTTAGCGATTGTGCATGGACCTTTTAAGTAGATTCAACTCAGACACAATAATTCATGAAAGCAAACTTGACTGTTTAAAGTATTGCTTGGACTTTTCACAGTTGTACTCTCGCCAACAAGGGCTGTACGCAGGATTATTTTTGGGGGGGGCTGCAGGATTTGGACTTGGAAGGTGGTGGACATCATAAAATCACAATATCAATAAGTATGTTTAATTTGCTTTTAATCCCATCTCTTTAAGATAAATCGTTTTGAGAAATCCCCTACAAGGATGACACATCGTTAAAATTCACTTTCGAGATATCGGCAATTTAGTCTAGAAAAAGTTTTTCCAAGTCTTATATTTAGAAGTGTTATTTAGTCTATTATTGATAGAAAATAAGTGCTTGAATGTTCACAAAGAACTGTGGCAATTAGGATCAAAAGTTATGTACTTTTTGAGAATGAGCTTTTAAGTGGTAAAATTAAAATCGCCGCTTGAGAGAAACAATAAAATATATAAGAAATATATAGGAGATTTCAATTTGTGAAGTTAAATTTTCAAACTAACTTTTGAACGGAAACTCCGACTGATGTCAAACAAAAAGCAATAGAAGGTTATTATTTTCCTTCAATTAATGTTGCCGGCGACATTTATTCAGAAAATGACGGAAATGCGTTCAACACAAGAGAAAATGCACACCCGACTTGCTTCCCACGGTATGCACAATGTTGACCAGTCTGTGACTTTGTGGTTTTAATATAATGAGTACGAGTCTGGCTATTCATGTAAAAAACATACGGCAAACTTAAGTGGCCTACAAAGACTTATCATGCCCCTTTCTGGCATATTGATAATGTAAAATATATCTGGCCATGTGTATTGAACTTGCCACCCAAAAAAGGTGGTGCTGTTACGTTTTTCCAAATTCGACTTGACTGAATGAGAGATCTCTGACAAACATGAAGGTATGCTATGCTTTTGGTCTCATTTAAGATAAAAAATCAATTTCAGCCCTAGCATTTTTAATATGCACCATGACTTTAAAAGAATCATGAGGGGGCAGGGTGGGGAGGTGGGGGGAAGCGGAGCGGGGGAAAAGCGGTACCACAAAACTCTATGGAAGTTAAACATTTTCAGTGTGTAGTATCTGCATTCACGCTTTGCACGAATAAATTGGATATGTTCGATTCAGCTATTAAATGATTGTTTATGTTATTGTAATATAATAGGCCCACATGAATAATTTAAAGTATGGACAAAACATTAATTACAGTTCCTTAAAGTAACAAGTTCACGCATAATGTGCATGATCATAATACCAACAATACTGCGTCAGTGATCTTGCCTATATGTTAAACTAGTAAAACAAACGCAGTTATTCACAAGACTGTACTGCATGACTTGGAATTTTGGCCCGAAATCATGCTCAGGCAGGGTTCGATTTAACCCAGGTGCACACATGCACCAGGGCATGAATATGAACTCTGTGCATGTGAATTTTCCTCTGTGCATGGTATTTTCTGTATTTTCAGCCCTTATTTGGGAAAAAAGCTAACATGTGCATGTAGTTTTATTTTCTTTAAATCGACCCCGGTCCAGAGAAATATTTTAACTCGTCTCAATGAGGGGGCGTTATATTCATATTAGTGTGCGCTTATTCCGTTAATGTTTATATTGAAGTATTACAAAAGAACGGACTTCCTGGCGGCTCGGATTGCATGGCGTGTGGTCTGTGGGTGCTCTCTGGTTTTCTTATAAAAGGTCGTGGGTTCGATTCCCACTCCAGGAAACAAAATTTAGTTTATGATTTTAGTTGTATTAAGAGTTGGAGATGGAATCATAAAAACATAAGAGTTGTGGATTGAAGGTAGAAAAAATATGGAATAGCTGTCTTATGAGATAATAAGCCCCCCTGTCATGGTCCTGGCGCATGATTTCGGGCCAAGAATGATCTGAAGTGCGTTACTGCATGCTTTTGTGGAAATTAAACATTGTCAGAGAGGAGCCCACTTACTCTGACAAGTGATGACTACCTCGACATGTGTTCAATGGCCATGTAATGGAATTGTATGAACACTCCAACTCAGGTCAAGTATTGTCCAGGTATTACAGCCTACTATGTGTTGTTGTCAGTTGTTTTTTTTTTTACAAGATAGTGAATATTACACATTCATAAATAATTCTTAAAAGCTGTGAAAATGTAAGCAAATTTCATTGGCTGATGCCCAGGTTCAATTCAACAATTGAACCCAGGTAGTACACACTGCGTATTGATGTTATTTTTAGGTTGAAGCACTCGCGTCATAATGCGTCTTGCTACGTTCACGCACACCTGCCAACGTTGCGTCTCGTTGCGTATGATTGTTGCATTCAACGGGTTGTTAGATTGTTGTTACTGGGTGGTGACAGTCCTTTCTTGTTGTATTTAAGCCGTAAAGTATCGCGAAATTGGGTTAAAGATGACCTTAAATGTTGAAGCTGTTTAAGAATAAAGGTATGATTTTGGGAACCGGTACTCTCTTTACGACAAATTGAAACCGGCGACACCATTCTTTGTTAAAATAATGGTATCGCCTTAGTTTCAATTCATCGTAAAGAGGGTACCGGTTCCCAAAATCATACCTTTATTCTCTAATTCATACCTGGAGGTATGATATAAGGGCGAAGAAATGGAAACGTCATGACTTCTCCAGGTGTATTGATTTTTTGCTCAATTTCAATACACAAAGTTATTAAATGTTTGCTTTCATGTATCTTATTTGTGAAAAGGCATAACCCCACACAGTTATACATTTCTAGAAGGAAATTTGATGAGGAATTCAAATCTGAAGAGAAATAAAAGTGTAGGGGCCAATGGGGGGTCGAGATAGGCTATTTCAAGAAACTTATTTTTGGTTCCTGAAAGTAAAATGTTTTCAACCATAAAGTGCTTCTGCTTCACCCTACCCAATTTTAAGTGGCATATTTGAATTCCTCATGAAATTTCCTTTTAGAAAATGTATACTTTTGTATAGGTAGGGTGGATACTTCTGATGTTATGCTAACTTGAAGCGCGATAGATGCGATTTTCTTAGAATCACGCAATGTAACGCGAGTTCAAGACACATGGCCATCTCTATTCTTCCAGTGGCCAAGACTATCATTTGCAAGCAAATTGAAGAAATTTCATATTTTGTGAAAATGTTCCAGTGCCGCTTTAAGGTGCAATAGGGGTTCCATCATATGTGGAGGATGCCAAAGGTCATGGACCAAGGTCAAAGGTCATCTGGGGTCATTTCCAGACTGCCATCTTCCCAGGGGGTGACAAAAGTTTACTTGCTGTATTCCTTGGACTTTTGAACATCTCATCACCCAAAGTGAAACTTTCTTGTCAAAATTTCTCTAAATTTCAGACCTTTCCAATTCTATCGAAAACTGCAGCAAAAGTGTGCCTTTCCCCCTTTTGTTGAATTTGGGGTGCGACCACACCCTTGCACCCCCCCACACACACACACGCACCATGGATTTAACCATATTGATCTATCACCCAGCAGTCTCATATATGTATGGTGCTTCATAACCCAGAGCTATCATGAAGCTTCCCAAACTAATTGTGACACATCACCCTAACATTTTCCTTCATCTAATCACACCTGGACTACAGGTATTGAATAACATCACTGACTTTCATTACAACATTTCACTTTCAGATATGGACAAAAAAACAGAAGACACCATGGAAATCGCTGAGGCCTCTGTTGTGCAAATACTGTAGATGACAATTTGACAGTGTACCAAGGTACCTATCTCACGTTCACTACCATGAGAGGAGCATCAGACCGTATTGGTATACTAGACAGAAAGCTTTTGCGCCAACAAATCTTTGGAAATATCAGTACAGTGAAAGAAGATTAATTACCCAAAGGCACAAGACAAGACATGCAGGAGAAAATCCAAGTGCCAGCTTCTGACTCAAGCTAATGACCAGAAAAAACATAAGAGGACACATACAGGTGAAAGACTTCATGAATGCAAATATTGTGAACTAAAATTCATTCAAATAATTGAAAAGAAAAGACATGAAAAGACACACAAAGGAAAACTGCACAAATGCAAGTACTGTGAAAGAAGATTTGTTCAAATAGGTCACAAGAAAACACATGAAATGAGACATAGAGGAGAGAAACCCTTTAAATGTCAGTTTTGTGAGAAGAGATTTACCCTAGCGAGTGACAGGAAAAAAACATAAAATGAGACATAGAGGAGAGAGACCCTTTAAATGCCAGTTTTGTGAGAAGAGTTTTACCAGAGCTTATCACAAAAAACAACATGAAATGATACATAGAGGTGAGAAACCACACAAGTGTCAGCTCTGTGAGAGGAGATTCATTCGATTTGCTGACAAGAAAAGGCATGAAATGACTCATACAGGAGAAAAACAGCACAAATGTCAGTTTTGTGAGAAGAAATTTGCTCTAGCTAATAGTTTTTTTTTTTTTTTTTTTTCATACTTGTATCGTATTAAAAAAGCTACGTTTATCATAAAATCGGGTAGTGTCCCTTTAAAACAAGAATTTCACCACTTTCCACCAACTTATCAATTTTGCATGCAGCAGATTTGAACTCAGCACCCTCGAATTGACCTAAAACACCTCTCAGATCTTTTAGTGTATCTTGAGTAGGGCTCAACTTTATTTTGAGCCTTTTAGGCTTGATGGATCCCCTAGTATCAAATAGGTCACAAGAAAACATGTGAAATGAGACATAGAGGAGAGAAACCCTTTAAATGTCAGTTTTGTGAGAAGAGTTTTACCAGAGCTTATCACAAAAAACAACATGAAATGATACATAGAGGTGAGAAACCACACAAGTGTCAGTACTGTGAGAGGAGATTCATTCGATTTGCTGACAAGAAAAGGCATGAAATGACTCATACAGGAGAAAAACAGCACAAATGTCAGTTTTGTGAGAAGAAATTTGCTCTAGCTAATAGCAAGAAGCTACATGAAATGAGACATACAGGAGAAAAATTGCACAAAATTAATGTCAGTATTGTGAAAGAAGATTTATTTTAAATAGTCACAAGAAAACACATGAAATGAGACATAGAGGAGAGAAACCCTTTAAATGCCAGTTTTGTGAGAAGAGATTTACCATAGCTAATGACAGGAAAAAACATGAAATGACACATAGAGGTGAGAAACCACACAAGTGTCAGCACTGTGAGAAGAGATTCACTTGATTGGTGACAGAAAAAATCATGAAATGACTCATACAGGATAAAAAATGCACAAATGACAGTATTGTGAGAGAAGATTTGTTCAAATAGGTCACAAGAAAACATGAAATGGGGAGTTTCCATAACACTTTTTTCTGATACACTATGAAGTTGGAAACCCCTTCACCATCTTCCCACCCCCCACACCCCCAGGACCCAGGAATCTTTTTCCCCCGAAAAATTAGTGATTTTCTGCAAACGTGCCAATTTTCAGGGAAAACAACATAGGCCTATACTATACTAACAAATTTTAGTATATGCTTGCCCCCCCCCCCCCCTCCCCCGGATGGGTGAGGTTACGGAAACTCCCCATGAAATGAGACGGGAAGAGAAACCTTTCAAATGACTCATACAGGAGAAGGACTGCACAAATGTCAGTTTTGTGAAATTATATTTCTTAGATTTGGTGACAAGAAAAAGCACGAAGAGAGTCATTGCAAGAAAACACAAAGAGAACCCCTTTAAATGTAAGTTTTGTCACAAGACATTTAAAAAGGCTTCTAGTTCTTGCAAGAAATGGTACAGGTGAAAGACCTCACAAACAGACGGCAGGTCACCCAAGTACTATTGTTTACACTATACAATAGGCAAACAACCTTGCCATTGTCCACAATCCTTGCGGTACCCTACACACGTCTGCAGTTCAAATCGATGGGAACCAGGCCCACGTTATATCACAGGCTTGTCTTTTAGGGTGGGAGGCGATAGCACACCATCCCACACCACCTGAAATGGTCTTGAGGTGTGCGATTTTCAGCTCACCTAAATCTGGTAAAATAATACACAATTTGATCAAAATGCCAAAACCTACAGCACACCTGACTATCTTCAGAAGTGCTTTTTTTAGCCACAGTAGGATTTTAAAAGAACAAGGCCTGTCAACTCATAATCATATGAGGAATTCAATTCCACGATGCCAGTATATGTAAGGTTATACATTTTCTGTGGTCTTCGCTTTCTTAAAAGAGATAGAGTAACACGTACACAGACTTTTTTGTAGCACACAATTCAATTAATGGTTTGGGATGTCTATAACTTTTAATTTGTTGTTTTTAACCCCAAACACCCTTTCACGTCATATTCAAGGGCAGATCCACGCCCTGAAAAATGCCAAAATTACCGGGGGGCTGGAAGGTAGTTATGGTAAAAAATTGCTGATTTTACAAGATTTTGGCCAAATTACCGGAGGCGCGCGCCCCAAAAAACACCTCCTGGATCTGCCAGTGATATTAGACCAACTTTTATATGTACTTGACATCCCACAACAATAATATATGATTTTATAATGAATTCAGGTATTTTGGACCTCAAACAAGGACATTTTCCAGAGCATTTTCAACCAGCTATTGAGGTACCCCGTGAGCTGTCCCCCGTTACCGTGCATCCCCCTAGGATCCTCCGACTTGACCATGGTTGTATTCTACATGGTCTAGTAAACCAGAAAATGATGTACCTTTTAAAAAAATGGGATGCATAGCCCGATGACGTCATTTTGATGACGTCATCGCATTTTGGAGAAAAATATGTAAATTTTCCAATTATGACGTTCAGGCAACCGTGACTGGAATATGAATATGAAGGTCGGGCAGGTACCCGAGTGCCTGTCTGATTGTCCCAGCCCTGATAGGTATACATGCAGAGTATTAAAGAATCCTCTGACTCAACTGCCTTCAAACTGTTAAGGATTTTCTAAATATGACTACTGAGTTAATCATGAAATTTTCTTCCCCATGTAATAAAAATCTGCTTCATGGGACATTTCAATCAATATGCATATTTTTACTGATTAAAATTAACATAATGAATATGAGTAAAGCAAGCTCTATCCGATGGTTTCATAGGAGGCAAAATCTATAAAGGTGACTGTACTATCCTGTTATCGGGTCAAATAGCCGCAAAGTACTTTAGGTATGTTTATCTGAAATAACTGACCACATTTAAAGAGAACTTAAAGGCACTATCAGTGATCCATCCAAAAGATTTAAAATATTAAAAATTAACCAAATATGTAGTCTAAAAGTAAAGGATAAATTTAATTTTTGTTCTAAATGAAAACTGAAAAAAAAAATAATGCTTTGTCTATGTACATGTAACTATACATTGTGTGAAATAACTAAGCTCAAATCAAAATCCTTCATATAGAAAAGCTAGTTTCAACAGCAGGGTATTTAGAGCGTGTGATTGAACAAATAGGAATTGAGCGTAAAAACATTAAACAAAGGTGTGTAAAATGAGACTACTTGCATCACCAGCTTGGTGGATTGAACTTGGGCTGTGTTGACAATTTTGATTTGTACTTTCATAAGATACCTTCGCCACATGATTCCCTACCTCTAAAGTTAAATTTCTGTGAAACTATCCAGCATTTTTACTTCTTTGTATAACTCTTTGTTGGGACATTTGGTTTAAAAAACTTGATAAAAACCATAAAGAAGGGACCGTCACTGGGGATGGTAACTTGAGTCTATAAGTTGAGACTAAGTCAAGGCATGGATGTATCCTCATCGTGTCAAGGCATATCAGACTTTCATGTTTGTTTCTTTTCTTTCAATAAATTTAAAAAAAAAAGTCTTGACAATTTCAAAATCAGCTTTTTATAGTGAGTTTGTGTACTCTTTGTGACCGTGGTCACAAAGAGACTTCAGTCGGGTTCACCTTTTATAAAATCAGCCTTGAAGCTATACTAGGAGTTTTGATCTGATGACTATCAGCCTTTGCGTTGTAAACTCAAGATGCCAGATGAAATACAAATTAAGGAAATAAATAGATACAAATGAAGACGACAGGAGAGAAAAGAATGTCTGGTCAGTAGCATGTTTTTAATGCACTTTGTAACCTTCTGATAAGCACGAATAATGCCCGATGTGTTCTTTCCCCTGCATTCGTAAAAGGCGACTAAATGGGGCCCCTGCAGGTTCGGGGGTAAGAATGGCCGATGCGTTCCTCTGCATGTCGTAAGAGGTGACTAAAAAGGGGCAACTCGTCGGTTAATTTGAAACAGAGGGGTTGTTTTTTTTAATTTGGAATTAGGATCTCTACTGTGTAACTGTATTATAAGATTTATCTGTATTACTTGTTTAAGTGGTTTATAAAAATTTGGTATTATGGGGGGGGGCCGGGGGGGGGGGACAAAACATGCATTAATTACGTTAATTTGAAAACATACCATTTGTCAATTTGTACATATGTAGTAGTTTAAAATCAGTTAACATGACACCACTATTTATCATTCATTTGTACATATGTAAGGCCACCTATTAATCTGTAAAATAAAATATGTTTACAATATGTTTTTATAATTGTTTTCAATACGTGTTGATTATCTTGTAGTTGAAATTTTTTCTTGATACATGGATGGGTGAATGAACCTTGTCATCGTGGTGAATGATGTGTATACCGTAATTAATAATTTGGAACAGTGGATCTTGTTTTGTATTCAATTGGGTTTCTTATTTTATACATGGATGGGTGATGCTCTGTCACAATGTATGATGTGTATCTATTTACATTTGGTCCTTCATATTGAATGTTGTGACTAGAATTTACTGTTGGTGTTGGTTTTTTATAAAGTTAAATGTGGTTTTTACAATCTAATGACAAAAACGATATAAAACACAATTTGTGTTGATTTGTCGTTAAACTTTAATACTCACTGAATCACTCACTCACTTAATAAAACCATCTGGTATTATGTTTATTTGGCATTTCATTAATAAGAAATAAATTGTCGAAAAAGAGCTATATGGAATACTAATGGTTCTCATTGGGGAAGTTTTTAACAAGATACAACCACAATATCTCTGATGTTTGATTTATTTCAACAGATTAATTTCTATTAAAGAATGGTAGGGCCTACAATTTTTTTGTTAAAATTCAGTCTCGTCAAACAGTCCATTTTTGTGACACAAACCTATGGAGAGTTGCCAACAGTCCACAGCCACAATGGATGGCTAGGGATCAACAAAGTCCAAAAACTATTGTGATCCAAATTTCCAGATAAAGACCAATTCATGATTTCACATTTTATAATAAACCTTTAACAAGTAAATTACACAGCTTTTACTTTTCAATTGCTCCAACCCAGTAAAATTATAAATAAAATGTCAAGACATGAAATCGCATGAGCACTTGCTTGTGTATTATAAGTAACTTTCTGGTCATACATACAGTGTGGCATGGCATAGCATGGATTGTTCATCATGCCTGATCGACTGTGTCCCGGCTGTCCGCCGGCTGTAAAACCGATCCCCTGTGTTACATGCTCTTGAGGCCGTATCTGCTACCTAACCACAAAGCCGTTTGGTTAATATCGCTGTGGTACAGGCTACGGAACCCTTTGGGTTAGATCATAGAGGCTATCGAAAAAAATCTTCCAAAAGAAATCTGTACTTCTCCACCTGACCATATTCTCCTCTCTCTGAACTGGAACTGGAGGGTGTAGGCATGCCAACCTAACAGCAACATGTCAAAATTTCAAAACGCACAACTTCCAGGTGCTAGTCTGTTTCAAAGACTTAAACGGTAGAGGGGCGCCTTACGCATATCGAAAACGGTGACACAACGGGCTTGACTAAGACTAGGCCTGGTCACCATATTTAAATCTAATGACCGTTATGGAAATTACACTATGTTGCAGCAAGCGGGGTTTAATCCCTAACCCCGACGGATTTTGAAGTCAATAATGAAGCCGTTTGGAATCCCCATGCCCAAATCGAGGCAGATCGTGTCCTACCCCCTGACTGGACCTAATCAAATCTAAATGAGGTCAGCATTTGGGAGACAAGCTGCATCTGCGATCTGCAGGGCGCACAACACAAATCACCACGCTTTCATGTAATGGTTTTACTTCCGGTAAAAAACCAGCTAATTTTGACATGTTTTACGGTCCTGTGCGAGTTTGTAATATCTGTATTGCAATTATGTTTCAAATAAAATAATTTATTGGAATATTATCACTGCAGATGTGCATCGATTAAATTTAAAATTTTTGATTTTCACGCGAGTAGGCCCTCGGTGTATGAAGATGCATATGATTTTGCGAGCTCGTAAACAGGGGGAAAATGCACGGGTCCGCTATTTAAGGGTCTCGTATCGGAAAACGAATCGGAAGACCCCCCCATAACATTGGAAACAATATGTTAAATTTTCATCGATTTGCAATCCATTGATCTATAACTTGTAGGCCAAAAATTGCCGCTTGAGTTCGAGATCTCGCTTTCAAAACAGTTATTTGTGTGTTATTTCAATGGGCATTTTATTTACGGGGTGTGCGCCTTTGAACAACACATACTGGCTTGACGCCCGGAGTCAGAGAAATCCTTGGCTTGCCGCCCATAAATATCATTTTATTTTGTCTGAAATAATAACCAATCACATTAAACATACCCAGGATAATAAATAAGATACAAAATTCTATAAAATCTCCCGTATGGCCCTAGCTTGTGGTACGTACAATGTGAAACTTATGCTTGGCCGGCCGGGCTATGGCTAGGCCCCGTGGCTAGGCTAGGCTATACCTAAAGAGTTTGAAATAGGTTCAACATAGTTTGATCGTGTTGAGCTATTCGAATCTTTATACAGGATTCTTCTCCACACCTGATACACACTTGTAAATGTTTGTCCTAATCGTCCAGCTCTGATCCCAAAAAGAGCTTGGGGGGGGGGGCAGAAAACGGGTATCATTACTGTTTATTATAATTTACACCCTTCCCCCCCCCCCCCCCCCCGCCCTTCTCCAATCACATCGCTGTCACTCACCAAAGATCCCCGTCAATTTTTCAAATGAACCTTCTTTACATACCACCAAGGGACCTTTTCCACTTTCTCCTCTCACCCAAAGACCCCTTTTCTTTCTCAATTTATTTATCACTGATTTGCTTACTTTATTATTGCCTATAGTCCTTTGAAGCCTTTGGCAGAAATTCATTTTTTTAGCTTTTGTTTTAGCACTTACCCTAACCTCAAATGTTCACCAACGGCCCCGCCAACGGCTTTCAAAGGGCTATAGCCTACCATAGAAATAGCACTGCCCCCCCCCCTCGCCCCCCCCCCCCCCCCCCCCCGGTTTTACACTTTTTTTTCTCACTGCATGCATTAATCTTAAGTTGGAATTAATGTCAATCAGACTAAACACCACGCATTTCATATAGAGTCTTTCCCCCTAGGCAAATCGCGCCCCCTATGCTCTATCGCAAATTTTTTAGTTTTGCTATGGTAGGATGGGTGCCTTCATCATTTCCTTTGATACACTCTAAATAGGAGTTCGTCTTCGAATCTTTTTTTTTCTTATGGACCCTCACTCAAAATGGTTCCAAAAGGTGTTTCTTATAGCTTGCAGAACTTTACTTACTTTTTTCGCTCTTTATATAGAAGCGATTTGAAAGAAGGGTTCTATTATAAGAACAAAATACAGGTTTTCAGGTTCAACTTTTTCTCTTAGAGGTACATTTCCTTCTTTGGTTTTATGTACATGTGCGTGCCGTGCTAACAAAAAAGATTATAGCTTGAAAATAAGTGCTACAGAAAAGGATACTTTCCTCTTTCTCCCCGGGTGCCCATTTCTTTTTCTATTCCTTTTCCGCCCCCTCCCTATCTCCTTTTTCGGCTTGCGGTTATCCTTTCCTTTTCTTTCTCCTTCACCCCGCTCTCGGTCTCCCTTGCCCCCTATCCCCTTTCTTTTCCGGTGGTCTTGTTTCCTTTTTCCATCCGGGGACAATCACACTTTGGCCCGTTTTCGGCTCATGGCGCGTGCCTATGCTGCCGCGATCGCTCTCGCTTTTCGGAAAAATGCGGTGTCAAGTACGGCTTTTAACATGGCATATTTGCCGAACGGACAGTATTACTAATCGCTGAAATTTTCACACAATGTGGCAAAATAAAATCATTTAAAATAGCTATATGTTTTTTTGTAGAAATCGTTAAAAAAAAATTTTGTTGTGTTTGAACACATAAACTTGCGTGTACGCCGGAAGGTCAGAGAAATCCTTGGCTTTCGACCCAAAAATATCATTATTTGCTGAAATATAACCATCACCTTAAAAACATACCAGATAATAAAAAAGCTACAAAATCCCGTATGGCTACCCTTTGTGGTACGTACAATGTGAAACTTATGCTTGGCCGGCCGGGCTAGGCTTGGCCCCGTGGCTAGGCTACGGCTATACCTAAAGAGTTTGAAATGGTTTCAACATAGTTTGATCGTGTTTTGAGCTATTCGAATGCTTATAAAGGATTCTCCACACCTGATACACACTTGTAATGTTGGCCTAATCGGCCAGCTCTGATCCCCACGTGGGAGGGGGGGCAGAAAACGGGTATCAATTACTGTTTACCCCCCCCCCCTCCCTTTTCCACATCAATCGCTGTCCCCCAAAATCCCGTCATTTTTCAAAAAGACAATTCTTTACATAACCACCAAGACATTTTCGCACTTTCATCTCTCACCTCACAGACCCCTTTTCTTTCTCATTTATTTTATCCTGGTTGCTTACTTTAATATAAGCCTATATTCATTGAAGCCTTTGAGAAGAATTCAATGTTTTTAGCTTTTGTTTTAGCACTTACCCTAACCTCAAAATGTTCACCAACGGCCCCCGCCAACGGCTTTATTATGGCTATAGCCTACCATAGAATGCCACTGGCCCCCCCCCCCCCCTGTGCCCCCCCCCCCCGGCCCCCCCCCCCCCCACCCTTTTTAACAACACCAACACTTTTTCTCACTGCATGCATTATCTAAAGTTGAAATTAATGTCATCAGACTAAAACACTAAACAAACCAGCATTTTCATATAGAAGTCTTCCCTGGCATCGCCCCCCTCTGCCTCTATCGCAAATTTAGTTTGCGATGGAGGTATGGGTGCCTTCATCATTTTTCATTTGATACAACTCTAAATAGGAAAGTTCGTCTTTGAATCTTTTTTTTCTTATGGACCCTCACGCAAAGGTTCCAAAAGTGTCTTTATAGCTTGCAGAGAACTTTACTTTCGCTTCTTATAGAATCTATTTGAAAGAAGGTTTTCTATGATCAGAACAAATAAGTTATAGTTCAACTTTTTTTTCTCTTAGAGTGTACCTTTCT
>JAMKCH010018512.1:0-73272 GCA_023653785.1 Ophioderma brevispina
TGTAATTTGTAAAAAGGAGTAGTGATTGAAGTGTAACGAATTTGATCGTGTATTTTTGACCTCTACCTCACTAACATCATGTGTTATATGACAAAGTCCTAATGACTTTTTTTGGTAGTGTTGATCAAGTCCTACAAGATGAGCTAATTTTGCGATTTGAGATTGAGCTAATTCTAGATTTTTTGCATGGTTCAACGTTGTTGACCCCTGGGACCCTATCGGGTGACCTTTGACACCTTGCGGGTCACCCCCCTTGTCCCCAACAGTCTTCTGTGCATGAGAACTGTCCTTGTGACAGGTTGTAGGTTATTAGGGCCTGTCCCATGTCAGAATATTGGATGTTGACAGGAAAGAAAGACAGACAAATAAGAAAGAGAAAAGAAAAAAAGAACAGAAGAAAGAAAGGAAAAACCCATACACGATCGACGACACAGGTTCAGAGTTCCTCGATGTGTAGAACTAGATATGGAGACGATCTAAACACAGTCGAGGTAGTGCCCTTTGACCCTAAATGACCTGTGACTCGAAAATATTTTAGAATATTTAGAAAATCAGCAGGAATCTATTACAAAGTACTCAAAGCTCACCGGAACATTTTGGAATATGACTTTGACCCCTGTAATGACCTTGGACTTTGAAACTATTTTCAACTGTTATAATGTCATAAGGATAATTCCAGTCAAATTTCAGCCCAGTCGGAGCATCGAGAAAATTTGACCGTGACCCCTTAATGGACCTTTGACCTCGAAATTACTTTTCAACATGTTTAGAATGTCAGCAGGAGCAGTTCAGTAAAATTCAGCTCTCATCAGAGCAGTTTGAAAATTTGAACTTTGAACTCTTAATGACCCTTAAAAATCTGTGAACTGTTTAGAATGTCATAAGGATCATTTCCGTAAAATTTCAGCTTAATCGGACCATTTTGAAAAATTGACCTTTGACCCCTGAATTGAATGACCTCCATTGACTTGTATGGTATTTATAACATACATCTGTGCAAGTAGCATCAATGTACTACCTGCGATTTGCAGATATGATTTTTTAAATATTTTAAACTCGGATCGGAATAACCGAAATGCCCATTAAGACATTGATTAGCCCACTTCATAAGTAACTTTAGGAGGTGGTGTCAAAGTACACAACATACATGAGTCACATGTTCATACTATGTAATCGTAAAGAAGAAGCATTTTTAGTGAAATCAGGTTATTGACCTTGTGACCCCAAATGACCTTTGATGAAAATTTCATTGAGTAACTTTTGTAGGGGGTGTCAAACTACACCACATACATGGGTCACATGATCATACAATGAAATCTGTAGCAGAAGTAGCGTTTGAAGTTTGACAGAAAGAAGAAGAAGCAGAAGAAGAAAGAAACCGTACAGAAGAAAAACACAGTCGAGTTCCTCGACTGTGTAAGGAAGAAGAAACTAGATCTGGAGACCGAGCTGAACCAGTCGAGGTCGTGACTGTGACCCTAAAGACTTGATCTCAACAATATTTAGACAATTTAGAATATCATAAGGATCATTTCAAATGTCAGCACATTCGGAGCATTGGAATGTGACTTTTGACCCCTTAATGACCTTGACCTCGAAAATATTTTCAACATGTTTAGAATGTCATAAGGATCATTTCAGTAAAAATTTCAGCTTAATTGGAGCAGTTTGAAAATTTGAACTTTGACCTCTTGACCTTTGACCTCGAAAATATTTTCAACATGTTTAGAATGTCATAAGGATCATTTCAGTAAAAATTTCAGCTCAATCGGACCATTTTGAAAATTTGACCTTTGACCCCTGAATGACCTCCATTGACTTGTATGGAATGTATAACATACATCTGTGCAAGTAGCATCAATGTCACTACTTTGCATATTGCAGATATGATTTTTAAAGATATTTTAAACTCAGGCCGGAAATGCCCCTTTAATGACATTTGATCGCCATTTCATTAAGTAACTTTTGGAGGGGTGTCGAAGTACACCACATACATGAGTCACATGTTCATACTACGTAATCTGTTAAAAAGAAGAAGCATTTTAGTGAAATCAGGTTATTGACCTTGTGACCCCAAATGACCTTTTGTAGGGGTGTTAAACTTACACCACATACATGGGTCACATGATCATAAATGAAATCTGTAGGAGAATGTACGTTTTGAAAGTTTGACAGAAAGAAGAAGAAGAAAGAAGCAGAAGAAGAAAGAAACCGTACAGAAGAAAAACACAGTCGAGTTCCTCGACTGTGTAAGGAAGAAGAAACTAGATCTGGAGACAGATCTGAACACAGTCGAGTAGTTACCTTTGACCCTAATGACCTTTGATCTCAAAATTTTTTAGACATAATTTAGATAATCATAGGATCATTTCAAATGTCAGCACATTCGGAGCATTGGAATGTGACTTTTGACCCCTTAATGACCTTTGACCTCAAATATTTTTACAGGTTTATAATGTCCCCCCCCCCCATCAGGATCATTTCAGTAAAAATTTCAGCTCAATCGGACCATTTTGAAAATTTGACCTTTGACCCCTTAATGACCTTTGACCCTCGGGAAACAAAAAATTTTTCAAACATGTTTAAGAATGTCCCCAGTGATCATTTCAAAGTAAAATTTCAGCTTAATTGGAGCAGTTTGAAAATTTGAACTTTGACCTCTTGACCTTTGACCTCGAAAATATTTTCAACATGTTTAGAATGTCATAAGGATCATTTCAGTAAAAATTTCAGCTCAATCGGACCATTTTGAAAATTTGACCTTTGACCCCTGAATGACCTCCATTGACTTGTATGGAATGTATAACATACATCTGTGCAAGTAGCATCAATGTCACTACTTTGCATATTGCAGATATGATTTTTTAAAGATATTTTAAACTCAGGCCGGAAATGCCCCTTTAATGACATTCATTAAGTAACTTTTGGAGGGGTGTCGAAGTACACCACATACATGAGTCACATGTTCATACTATGTAATCTGTAAAAGAAGAAGCATTTTTAGTGAAATCAGGTTATTGACCTTGTGACCCCAAATGACCTTTTGTAGGGGTGTTAAACTACACCACATACATGGGTCACATGATCATAAATGAAATCTGTAGGAGAAGTAGCGTTTGAAGTTTGACAGAAAGAAGAAGAAGCAGAAGAAGAAAGAAACGGCAAAAAAAAGGGTGGAGTTCCTCGACTGTGTAAGAAAACCGTACGAAACTAACACAGTCGATTTCCGCGACTGTGTAAAAATCCGTCGCCTAAGCGTATGAAAAAGCTATTTCGAATACTCATGAATCATTTCTTTTCAAGTTTCCCTTGTTGATTTAAATCGTTTTCTGAATTTGTGGAATCCCAGCATTATGCAGCGGTAGAACCTATGAATGTTGTCATCGTATCTAACACATAATCTTTTATAATGAGTAATTTCATTTCAATTCGTGCGTGCTAATTTACACGAGAGCGATCGTTACACGTTGTATTTAGTCTGCTCTGCCGTATACATGGTGGTGTTGTAAAGTGAAGTCAGTGAATTTGAGCGATCGAAACAAAACAATTTTTCTGGCAGAAAGTAGAGACTCAGATATTAGAATTTCTGAGAGAATCAGTTAACACAAATTCAAATTAGGTTGTCCTCAGTGATTCGTGGAAAACTTTAATTTCTTACGCCAGAAAAAAGTAATCGTCCCGTCATTGTTGATTACAATACGTGATTAAAATAATAAAAATACAGCTCCCTTGATAATATGATCCGTTCTCAATGAATTTCAAATCAAACAGAAGTTTCATTTCTGCAATCCTTTATGTCGCCACTATTTCCTCCAATCAGATTGCGAGCTTCGAATTCAAGCCAGGCTCGTTCGAGACTGGACAGTTTTGTTTATAACAAATTTGATGGTTCCGATATTGTTAAGAGCCGGATCTCACCCAACTCGCTCTACACATGGATGGCTGGCGTACCGTTGAATAGTCGCTGATTGAAACCAAAGGAAGTTGATGAACCGACAAAATGGCTACAGAAGTTTTCTTGCTGTAAGTAAAGGGCAGGATCAGGAGATTTATTGGTGGTCTTTCGGACTTTGGGTTGCAGAAAATATGTCATTTTGCGGAGAGACCCATTTGTTTGGCCACCTTAGCCATACATATGCGGAGAGGACTGACACGAATATCTACCATAAATCATTATAGCAAATATATTTTTCACAAATGCAATTTCAGTGGTATTGATGTTCGTGACAAAAACATATCAGTGTGAATAACATGAGATATGTGTAATGAACACAATAAAGAGTCGTATTGAAAATCACTCCATATCATGTCTCAGTTAATGAAATTACTCGAGATTTTTGTATTACAGCTCTAAGGTAATTTGCACAAAATACAGATACTCAGGGTCTATAAATGCGAGAAGAACTAAAAAGCTCAAGTTTTCTATAAATAAACAGGAATTAAGATTGCACTGTTTTTCAAGCGGAATACGAAACCCTCTTATATATACTCCCCGCCTAAACGATGTTGAAATGGCCATCAACGTGCTCAAACCTGCTTTCAAATGAACGCGCTAAGCCAGTGGATAAATCTCTCCAACTTCCACATCATGCTTCGGAAAATGCTTACGGACACGGGTCAATAAGCAAACGCATTACGCGAACAACGATCTACGGCGTGCGGAAAGTGTGTATAGTTGGTCACAGACTCCGAAAAATATTAGCTAAATTAGTACTGCGCGAGAGATTAACGTTATCAGTACGTCATTGGAATTCAGCTGGAGTAGGACGGAGGCAGCCAGTGATGGTCTCACGGTCTCGTTGAGTACAGTATTCAGCTTCTTTGTGTGAGAGCTGTTGCCCCATGCTGGGCGGCATATTCAGCAGTGCTGAGACAAGAGCCAAGGCAGTGGTGCGTGGGTCGTTGGACTGGCACCCCATGAAGATCCAACAAAGTCGGCCACAGGAGGTTATTCCTCGAAGATACCTGGCGCATACGGATCGAGGTGCGGGGGGGGGGGGTGGGATTGCCGGTATGTAAGCTGCCGGTCAAGATTGACTCCCAGGCTAGGTTGGTGTAGGATTGTATGCGAGGCGCTCATTGAGGTTGATTTGAAGATGACGATGAGCCTTCTTTGGTGTTGAGGGGGAAGGCAGTAGCGGTGGTCTTGCTCACCAGCTTCCGTCTCCAGGTCTTCAGATTGCTGCAAGTAGGCCCATGTCTGAGTAGTGTGCTTTCTACCTCTGTCCAGTTGCTGTCCGAGTAGAGGAGGGCAAGACTCGGCGTAGCCATATGTCTAGATGTTGTTGAGGTAAGTCCCCCCGCTGATATACAAGTTGACCCGCATAGGAGCCAGTACAGATCCGTGTGGTACTCCGTTCCTCAGACGAAGAAGACGACTATCTGTCCAGCACTGGTCTGAGAATAAAGCACGGTTTGCAAGCATGTACATATCGTCGCCCGAATCACATACTGTCGTATTTACATTTTGAGGTTTTTGCGAAATTCCGCATACTTACTTTGTTCATCAAGTTCTTGCCACAACAAAGTTTTCAAAATGTGAGGATGTTATTAATTAGTTTATAATTATATGTTTTTTTTTAATGTTTTAAATGTTGAGTTGTGTTTAGGGTGATTTTGCTGTTTTATTTTAAAATCGCCATTCATTTACACGTGTTTGAATTTACCGTTCTATTTGGCTGATCCCAAAATAAACGATTCACATACAGACCTATTTTGACGTATTTCATAGTCATTTCGTAAACAAGCTTTTCAAATAGTGATTATTTTACGTACATTGAAAAACAATGCGTAATATGCGTCGTATTGCAATTACATTATTGTGATTCACATACAGACTTATAAACTTTGTAGCCTAATTATGATATAATATAATTACTGTATTAAGTTGGAGTTATGGTTTATATGGACTTTAAAATGTCTCTTCAAAACAGTAAGTGTAGATGTTTCTTTATGCTTCGTTCTATCGTAGACATGAAATGTCGCAGTAGATTTTGAATTGCAATGTTCTCAGAAAACGTGTTTGTAAAATACGGGGCACAGTTGTATGTGGGCGACGATATGAATGTACCAGTGGACGATTCCGGGATGGGCCTGAGAAAGCTTGAAGTGTCAGGCCAGGGTGCCACACGGTGTCGATGCTGCCAGTAAGGGCCACCAAGATAAAGCCTGCCTTACGGCGCTTTCAAAGCTTTACTCAATATCGAATTAAAACATGAAAATATTAATATAAAATACTATATTATATTTATATTGATTTGGAGTTTTACACTCTGGTGGACAGTGCTCCGGCCCACGGCGAATCCTGCTTGTTCGTCAGGCAGATGGGGTCGACGACTGGCTCCAGCAAGGCCAGGATCATCCTCTCAAGGATTGGAAGGAGGAACACAGTTGTGATATTGGGTGGTAGTTCTTATGGTTGTCGACAGGCTTGTTGGTTTAGGGAGTGCAATGATAGTAGCTATCCTCCAGATCTTGGGTTAAGGGACTGGTGGTGAGGCAACATGTGTAGAACTCCTGTAGAATCCTACTCCATCTGCATTCCTACCATTCTTCAGGGCTTGCACCTGCAGCATTCGGAGAGACACCACACGCCAAATAGTGAATAAGGCCCTGCTGGACAACCAGCACCTGCTGCATAACACTAAAGAATCACACCAACTGGTAGACACGAAACTGTGCTCTCGTCGACCCTTCTGCCGACACGCCGCTAAACTCTCAGTTCCCCATTCAACATTCTTACAGACATGGGAATACTGCCTGGCTTGATACTCCAAGACCAGACCAATTCTCTACCACACCTAAGACAGAATACACTGGCAGCAATCTCCACGCAAGGAATGGGTCACCTTCACCGGATTCGCACAGGAGTCGGTGTTTCAACAGCAATAGGCACGATGGGGGCTGCGGCCATCGCCAGCCTCAAGGTGGATATCCATCACAGACTGCGGATCAACATTCTCAAGAGGTGCCCTACCTTTCGTTCGCCGGTGGACATAGACTGTCTCTACACCCCAACCAACCAACAGTAAGTTGGCTCCAACGCTACAACAGTTTAGTGCTGCTCATACGCAAGAAGAAGAAGTCCATCATAGCGAAGGCATGCAAATGAAACTAAGATCTCAAATATCTCCGGAAACGAAGGGGTTCTATGGAGATTTTGCATCAGAGTCCGTTACTCATTGTTTTGTTTAAAATGTATCGTAATTGTGGTCTGAACACATAGAACCTAGCGAGAAAATTGAACGTTTTTGTCGGGTACTTACTTCGGTGCTCGCAAAACACGGAAAAGTGAACACGGGCAATTCGCTACGGGCCGCATCCTTTTCCCACAATGCATTTCGGTATTATTCCAGAATTTTCAAACAGCTGGTTTCAATTTACGTTTTCAATTTTAGAAAAAAAGGCTATACGTACTTACCGTACCGCCGCACAATGCTCCCTGGCATTTAGATATTAATCCCCACCTACATACCGACTCCCTTTTTAATAACGTAATTTATATCGTTCGGATTGTTTAGGCGGGGAGTATATAGTGTGTGGTGTGTGGTTGACTAATTAAGTAGTCTATAGAGACACCTAATTTACACAATAACGGAATAAACTGCAATTGCAATTATTCCGTTAAAGACGCCCTAAGACAGTTTAGACCAGTTGTAATATATACCTCATATAAAGATCCTGTATCTGATTTGATTCAAAGTGGAGCATAAATTCAACTAGTTTCAAGCAATGAAACCAGAATGAACTAGGCTGGAAAGAGCGGGCATAGTTCATAAACTGTGCCCGGGACACCTCTTCCCAGCTTAAAACATGTCGTACGAACTATTCGTCCATATTATGAGTGTACATATTGAAGCTGGTGTAAGAGATCGCCTTTTGCATCTTGACGGTTTGAGGTTTTGAGGGATATGCCGACTGACCGTACGGAGTAAACAAAAATGTAGTGCAGTCTGATACAAACAGGCTTGGCAAGGAAATGGCTGAATTGCAGGACCTGTGTTCATGCTATGAGCTTGTAGATGAGATAGTGAAGGGAATCAGAGATGCAGCTCAAGGGCTAATACCAACCCGGAGGTAAAATACCCGTGAAGATATTCGAGGAATATATTTCAACGATAACGGCCTATGCAGGCCGTTATAAAAAGTTTGCTGAATTCGGAGTTGTACGGCATACTGCCGACAAAAAAATGGCAAGAAGTCGATTACGGTGATCCGTTTTGGACTCCAACATCATTGTCCAAACTCAAGGTTATTTGCTAATTCTTGTCACAAGTTTTGACCCTAAGTTACCACAAAATGTTTTTAAAAAAACCCTTCATGCAATGCCATGCATGGCCACCCATGACATGATTAAGGCCTGTGTTAGCACTGGCTTAGAGTTTCTTTTAACCAATGCAGTCTGACAAGAATCTCTATATTCGGTATATCACACAAATATTTACTGCTCTTTTATGCGAGCATGGTTGACACTATAGGCCCTCGGTGTATCTCGAAACCATACTATGCCCCTCGACTTAGTCGACTTACGCCTCGGGGCATAGCAAGGTTTCGAGATCACCTTGGGCCTATAGTTTTTCAACCATGCCCCAATATCAGTCAATATTGTATATAGTTGTCTAGTGACTGGCTCATTTTGACCATTAACAAAATGCCACATTTTCATCCATCCATTGTTAATTCGTGCAAAGTTCAGCATTGTTTAACCCTCGTCTACCTGACCATTTTTTGTAACAAAACTCCCAAGGGGGGGGGGGGGGGCGGTTTGTTTACCACCCCTGTGATTTTCGTTAACGGAACACCGATTTCCTGTAAAATTGGTACCAATGATAGCTAGGGTTTCTCCTTTCCATGGTAACAAATAAATCTAACTCCAACATCCCCTACGCCTCGGGGCATAGTATGGTTCGAGATCACCTTGGGCCGATAGTTTCAACCATGCCCCTCATAGCAGTCAATATTTGTATACTAGTTGTCTAAGTGGACTGGCTCATTTGGACAATTAAAAAAATGCACCATTTCATCCATGTGTTAATTCGTGCAAAGTTAAGCAATGGTTAACCTTCGTCTACCTGAGCCTTTTTTGTAACAAAAAACTCCCGAAGGGGGGGGGGGGCGGTGGTACCACCCCCCTGTGATTTTCGTCTGAACACCGATTCCTGTAAATTGGTTACCAATGGATCGCTTAGGGGTGCTCCTTTCCATTGGTACCAACATAAGTACCAACATCCCTCCGCTGGGGGCATTAGTATGTTTACGAATCACCTTGGGCTATAGTTTTAACCATGCCCATCTAGCAGTCAAGATTTGTATATAGTTGTCTAAGTGACTGGCTATTTTGAAAATAAAAACAAATGCACATTTTCATCCATGTGTTAATTCGTGCAAAGTTCAGCATTGTTTACAACCCTCGTCTACGAGCCATTTTTTGTAAACAAAAAATCCCGAAGGGGGGGGGGCGGTGGTTATCACCCCCCCTGTGATTTGAGTTACTGAACAACCGCTTCCTGTAAATTTGGTACCAATGGATAGTTAGAGGTTTCTCCTTACATTGGTACCCAAAATAAGTTAACTCCCCATTATGACGTCGCATGACGTCATATGTTGGGGGGTGGAAAGTACGAAAATACTGAATATAGGGTGGAAAATTGATATTTCGCAATTTTACGACTAAAACACCTTATATAGATCTAAAATGCTGTCATTATATAAAACTAGTCATTTCCCATCAAGTAGAGTCAAAAACCGCATGAAAATCTGATTTTTCCTAACCTTTTTGGGAAAAAATGAATGTCACGTGTGTGTCTATGGAAATGGCAGTTTTGCTGATAGGCGAACTTTATGACGTCATTGTGACGTAGATGCTAGCATAGTGGTACTCATTTTTTTTGGTATCAATGGAAAGAGGAGGACCATAGCTATCTATTGGTACCAAACTCAAGGTCTTGTGATGGTTCTGTGTTGTGTTAGGCATGTTGGTACTTCTCCGGATGGGGGGGGGGGGTGGTTACCAACCCCATCCATCACTTTGGGATCACCCTGTATCTTACCTATACCCCGGTGGATGTTGTTTTGGATTAAAGGAGCGGAACATGTCAATTGACCATTACCATACAAATTTGGCACAAAAAAGGGGGTTTTAGCAAGCCCGGGAAAAAACCTGAAGGGGGGTGGGGGGTAACCACCCCCCCCCTTCGGCAGACGAGGGTTAAGGGTATTTTAGTACAGTCATGTCTTGCCCTATTCTATTTTTCACCTATATGCTATGACCGTAACATACACGTTGTAGAACATTTCATCGCGTTGTGAACAGTGGACTATAATTTCCTGTATTATTCACCATGATGTGAAAGGATTATGGTCCACTGGACTTGTGATCCGGTAAAACGAACATAAAAGTGCACCATGAGAGTGGCCTAGCTACCCATGACAACATATACGAAATGAACCGTGACCTTGTAGAACGATCTATAGGGTCTAGTGTTACAAATGAATGCTGTGTACAGTAAATATGGAGAACACAGTAGGACTCGCCAGTTCGTGACAAAGTCTTACATGGACACCGCATGAAACACTGGTCCGCATCCACGCTTTATTCCATTATTTGTCTTTGAAGCCGATCTTTCCCCAGGGGGCTATGATTCCTTTTACACCCAGCTTTGGGACCATGCCAATATTAATGTTATGTTTTACGTGCAAAACATTTCTAGCTTACATGCCTAGCCAAGACATGAAGTCAGACTCGTCCTACGAAGTCAGTTGAGACATGTCAGACTTGGACATATGTCTCATATCATAGCAGAACATGTCTGAACTTTAAGCATATGCCCAGGAAATATCTTCATCCGGAATAAAGTTTGTTTTTCTATTGTTTGAAGATGTTTGAATGCAAGACACGAAAGTCAACACACGATTTTAAACTGAAATTAAACGCCCGGGGTGAGCAGTAGGAAGTAAAAAAATGTTTGACTACTACTTACATTCAAAATTGCACCGGTTACACTAAAATTGAATTTAAAAATTAAAGGTGGTAAATTGAATAAAATAAGAACAAATATAAATAAATTAAATTTAATTTGTAATTTCATTTGAAGATTATAATCTTGTAGGTTATGTTTCGCACTAGGGAATTCGGAGAATGAGGCTTCATAATACAATTCTCTTATTATAAGGCGGGGGGGTACGGGGTCTGAATATGATAAAATTTGTCAATCAGAAAATGAGATAATGCAATGGACTAAATTGTGTAGACTGTAATCTATAAAATGCTATTTCTGTCGATCGCAATGGGCATTTGGTTCCGAAGATATGGCTGATCAAAGTCAAGTAGTGTGTACGCGAAAGTTGCCAAAAAATGCATCATTCCTAATATGTTACCATGTGAAAAAATTTCAAGGGGTATATTTAAGAATTTTAATAGATCCTGATTTATGACATATTAAACACTTTCCATTTGGGCTAAGTTTAAGCTATATAAAATACTTGATATATTCTTTCCATAATTAAATGTAATTAAATGTCAATGGTAAGTGATTTTTATGTATTTTATTGTTTATCTCACCCTGCGATATTAAGAAAAATTATTTTAAAAAATTAATTACAGGGACAAGGGATGCACCTAATTTCGATGAGTCTTTCATTAATAATTATGAGTGTAAGTCAGATATTATAAAAGGAATTTAAAAAAAATATTCCTTATTTTAACATCCAAAAGCAGACCCTCAATTTGTTAAATGTTTCGAGGCCGATAACTCGTTTCGTTAAAAAACGCACATCCAAACGCTAACGAACGACTAGAGACGTACATGTATGACATGAAAATTTGGCACACATATAAGCAAATACTAGGGTACGTGAACCATGAAGGGGGCCGATTTTCAAAATGTGTTCCAAATTCCAAAATTACGCCAATGAAATTAGGCGATTGGTCGATGCCGGTGGCCATGGAAACGGATTAAAAATCCGGCTCCATGGTTCACTCCGTATTTACCTCCTGCATATGTCACCCAAGTTAGGCCAGTAGCAGGTTTAGTTATTCGTACATTCAGTCTAGTGTTTAGCCAATAAGAGGGCCTTACGTGGTTCCCATGGCAACCAGAGCAAAATTTTCATGGTATTTTAAAACTTGTGACATGGCTACAATATGAATATAAATGTATATACCACATTTAGGAAAAATTAAGAAAAATCATTTCAAGTAACGACTTCAGGCCCCATACACCCCCCCCCCTTAACCCTTTCAACCCTGAAGATACAACCAAAGATACCTTTGATGGAAAACAGTCGGTGACTTTGAGAGTCTCCGAAATGAAGCATTAAAAATACTATCTAAGACTAGGCTGTTTGGACTCATTTGACTTATCTCCGCATGCAATTTTGGCAATATGGCATGGAAATTAAATTTTGAAAGGTTGAAAAAAAAAGAAAATAATTATCTGAATGACCCAAAGTCGACTGTCAGTAGAATCGGTTTAGGATAGGTATGAATATGAGATAATATGAAATATTAGAGATATGAAATGGTCAATTAACCACAGATTTATGGCCGAATTTAAATATCATGAACTGGTCCTAAAAAGTTTAATTTTAATTCAACTTATCCAGACACTTATTGAGTACACTTTACGCCTATGATGTTATAGATTTTTGGACAGTTATACTCAGGATTCAAATTCAAGCAAATGATTAAAGGGTGAGTAAAAAAGGTAGGGTGTAACAGAATAAAGTGTATATTGGTTTTAAATTAACCGATCACCTCGATATAATTATAGAAGTAACCAGAAACAAACACACGCAGTTTCTTATTAACAATACCTATGCTCTTTAAATAAAAATATAAATGGATGGTGTGATCAAAATTATGCAAAAGTTACCAAAATAAAAGTAACCTGTTTTTCTTGGAAAAAGTCATTCGAAGCACATTTGTAATATATATACATTTGCCAAATTATAACAAAACATTGATCAGGGGGAGGGTTCGAATAACATAACAAAAGTCTATGTAAAATCGATATCTCAACATCCGTGATGCATTTTCACCGTATCAGGTTCAGGTTTATCCATCTCATTGCAATGTACAGTAAATATAAAAAGTGTCAACAAAAGGTAAAATATGTAAACATATTTAATAAAAACAAAAATGATTTGAAGAATATACAAATATGCAAGAGATGTGTGAGGAAGGCCACTTTAAAACGCAGGGCGGTAATAGTGGCACCCATGCATTTCATCATCATGGCCTCCGTCAGTCACAAGCGACTATGGATAAAGCGCCCCCATTGAGTCACAGGTTAGGTGAACCGCGACGTCTGTAGCGAATTAAGAGGCCAATCTGAGTTGGTAGTCTCTGCCACAGGTGCTACATATATGGATTGTACAGCTGGACTACAAGGATCGGTCCAGCTTTCTCTAGCTCGCTGCTTATCAAACTGGCTGCCTGATTGATTGTTGTTCTCCAAGCTCAAGGTGTGGCTTCACTGTTCTCCGCCAAAGGTGACGATTGTCAGAAAGTTTCTCCAGCACCCCAATGTCGATGCATGTTCAGGGTACACACATATCCGCTTACAAATATCCAACTTTCCTTCTTGCCAGATGTAAGCTAAGCATACATGATTATCTTTCGGTAGACGGCAATCCTCCATTCGACGGACATGGGCCAGCCATCGGAGTCTGCGTGTTCTTAAGAAATGTAGAGATGGTGGGGCGTCCAATTCGAGTCAGGAGCTGAATTTGGGCACCGTGTCCTTCAGTGATTACCCAGAACCGAATGCGTCTAATACAGCACAGATGGAAGCTGTGAGTTCCTTCTCATGCCTAGAGTATTACGTCTCACTACCATAACAGTAATGTGCTGATGATACAGGCGTTGTATTGTAAACTGTCTGCCTTTGTCTTACTGGACAGCTTCGGATGTTCCAACACACGGTTTGTAGCCGGGCACGAGTAGTGCAGCTTACCATGGCGTTGCCGAGTTCTGACTCTAGAGACAGATGTCAACCGATGGTGGACCCTCGGTCGGGGAACGTCCCTGCTGAACACCTTCATGTGTTGTACTGTCGCTTGTGAGCCCGGTGGTCGTGGCATTTGTGCGAAGGACATTATCTTCTTCAAACTGATGACAAGGCCGAAGATCCTACAGGCCTGTGAGAAGCGATCTATGAGCAGCTAAGTTTCCTGCTTGGAATGTGAAGTAGTGGCAGCATCATCAGCAAAACAACATGTCCGAACACTATCTGACGTACCTTTGTCTTAGCTCTAAGGCGTGCCAGGATTGATGGGCCGCGCATCAGACCTGTGTGCATGTATTGATGCCTTCTTGTGGCTGTTGTAACGAAGGCTAGCTTCAGAAGTACTGAAAAGAAATATTCCAAAGAGCGTTGGGGCCCAAAACACATCCTTGTAAGGTTAATATAACAAAATGAGTATTGAAATTAATTGATAAGACATAAACAACAATGATAAAATTACGGCAACCACGGGGAACCGGAAATAAAGGGTGCTGACCAAAATACAATTATTAGATTGAAAAAAACAATACAGAGAAAAAAAAACAACGGTTTAAAATACATAATGAATAGTGTAGGTATATACCAAATCATAAGACAATTAATCAGTTGCAGAATAAAATCGAATAAGCTGTTTTGAGAATTAGATTTTTACAAATATCTAAGGATGGAGACTGTTTAAGACGGTTCATTTAACGAATTCCATAAAAGCGGCAACTTGGATCATGGTGTTCTCAGCCAGTCTGGGTATTTTGTCTGTGTCTAACGTTCAAGTCCTTAGATGATTCGCGTGTTATAAGGATGGACATCTTGTATGGTCAGAAAAATGATCATCTAAGATATTGGGAGGAAGTGGAAGTAGGTCATGATGGGTATTATAATACATTAATGGGCAGTCTGGAAGACGTAAATGTAATCAATTTTGAGGCTGATTCATGGAGGAGAAAAAGAGGGTCTGTATGGGCTAACAAAGTGAATGAGTACAAGACCGATGATCTTTTTTTGCATTAAAAAATAGAATGAAGATTAGAATGGTTCTATCTGCCATGATAATGGCCCACAGTGTTGTGTAAGGGAAGACGAACCTATATATAAGGTGGTCAGTGAATCAGAGGGCAGAAAGGGTTTTAACTTTTGATGATACCGTGTATTTAGAAATTATTTTGTAACATGTGAAGTGTGTGATTCCCAAGACATATCAACATCAATTAAAACGCCTAAAAATTTTAGTTGTGTTACTTGTTCAAGTGGTTTATTGCGATAATACTGTTATATCTTTGGTTGGGTTCAATTTTTATGGTGGTTGGTTTTATTTCTGAATACATAAAAATTAGTTTTTTAATGGTTAGAGAAAGTTTATTATTTAAACCAATAGATATATGGGTTAATTCTTGTTACGGTGATTCAAGTAATTTGTTCTTTGTTAGAATACAAAATAATAGTGTCATCTGTCGAACACTAATAAATTGAGATTAGGATAGCACTGAGGAGGTCTTACTATAAGTAGAAATAAAAGAGGTCCTAGAATTGACCCTTACAGGTACGCCGCACTTGATCGAAGCAGTGGACGAGTGGTGTTGATTATAATCACAATGTTCGGTTATCCGGGTAATTTTCAATCCAAGAATTGGCGTACGTCTTATACCATATTTTTTTTAGTTTATTAATGAGAATTGTTATCAAGAGTATCTAAGGCTTTGCTGAGATCTAGAAAGATCCCCGGCAGTGCAGATTTTTTGGTCCATGGCAGTAGTAATTTGTCATAAGTTTATTGATTGCATGAAAGTGGAATGTTTACGTCTAAAGCCAAACTGGGCAGGAGGGAGGATTTTATTTTATCAATAACATGCATGATTCTGTTATACTTCATTTTCGATTGGGTGACGAGGTGGATAGGGTAGGAGAGGAAATTAAGAGACGTATGGGGAAAACGGGGAGGGGGGGTAGGTAGGGCGAGGCGGGGAAAGTGAGTGGAGGGTCAAGCAGGGAGGGTGGGCGGAGAAGGGGGGGGAGGGGATGGGGAGGGGGGAGATGTCGGGTGGGGGCGGAGGCGATAGATAGGGTAGGTGTGGTAGGGGTGGTAAACGGTTGTAGAGATAGGGTAGGCAAAGAGGGATGGGTAGGGATGAGTTCTCGGGGAAAAGGGGGGTCGCGGATCAGGGTTTGTGGTGGCTGAATGTAAGGGGGGATGGCAGGGGAGGGAGAGAGCCCTCTCTGGTTTCTCGCCGTCTTGGAAAGGATGGATATTGGCCGTAATTTTGAAAGAAGGCTTATCACCATTTTAAAGATCGATCACTCTAGCACTTTAATTTAGAGGGGACAATACTGGTTGCATCTGTGAAAAATTGAATATTGCATAATAGGCTCAATAATGTTGGTAAAATCTGTTTAATATGTTGAGCTACTACCATCGACGCCACAGGCATTACTAGGTTTCCATTTGTGAGGTAATTCCAACAATTCTTCCTTAGTCGTATGCGATAGAACTAACTATGGGAAAATCGAGAGAACTGCATTTGCTAGGATTACGTACTTTGGAGGGGGGATCTTGCAGCCGTGATGGGCCTATGTTGGTAAAAAAGTCCTTGAATTTTGTTAGCGATTTCGACTGGGCTTTAATTTCAGAGCAATTAGTGTCGATAAAGTATGGGTGGTTTGGGGATTGTTTCTGCCAAGATTATTTAGAGTTTGCATGTTTTTTTCTATTGTTCCGTTGGCATCAAGCTCTGTTGTGATATATTACGTTTAGCAATGTGCAGCCGAAGATGATTAAAGAAGCTTAGCGGTTATAGAATGGAGAATAAGAAAATAAACTATATTTTTCTGTCTTTTTAGTGGAAAAACACAAACTCAGCGAGATACATCATTATCATGTGTTTTAGCATACAGGGTGATTCTGCAGTGTACCATTCTAACATATAGGGTGGTAGCATTTATTCATACAAAAATGTCAAACGTGCAATTTCGATGTACTGCATAGGATAAAAATGTGCAGAACTTCTTTTTCTGCTTTTCTTAACCATGTCCACACGTCAGGAGGTACAAGGGATGAACCTCATATCTACAGGCAACACTTGGGGCTCATTCTGAAATATTGCTGTAAAATTTCTTGATGTCAGTAAAACTTCGAAGTGACAATGCATCTGTCTGCTTTTACAGGCTAACATATTAATTAGTTAATTTAATGCATATTCAAAAATCTTGAAAATACCAAAACAACACTACCTTTTTAAGTTGTTATTTAAATAAGAGTTTCAGCTACACCAACCATGGCAAAAATATTGCTAAGTGTGAGTGACCGATTACACCTAATTAACATACCTAATTAATTATTCAAGAAAAGAAATATGAGAGACATTTGAACAACCATTCATCTTTAGTATTTTCATCTATCTAGAATGTGTACTTTTAGAGTAATGAAGTTCAAAGTTTGTTAGATTTTTTATATTAATGTGTGTATCTCTTTGGGCTCTTCCACTATTTTGTTTTACATGCAAATAACATAGACTTTTGTATTTGAAAGAAGACATTATTAGCTTTACAATGATTTTTAAATTTTCAAACAAAATATTTGTCACCTCCGTACGGTGGCTCTGAAGGGTGACTTGATGACTTAAGTGACGAGAAGAGGAGATACCTGACCAGATAGGTGACGACATAGAACTGGCGAGATAAGTGAAGAGTTTGTGACGAGATGGGTGACTGCGTAGAAAAATTACGAGATATGTGACGGGTTAAGAGGCAAGATATGTAACCATTCAGAAAAAAATGAGTTAAGTGATGAGATAGGTGACGCCTTAAAAAATGACGAGGTAAGTGACGAGTTAACTGACGAGATAGGTGACGACACAATATCATTCCTTAGCACATTAAAAGTCAAGTCGTCTTCTCGGTATGGCCCAATAGAGCCACCATACCTCATAGATCACAGGACCATCGACTAAATCTGAATGGAACCTGGTCGTAACAAGATAATGACATGACATCTGTCTATTCCCAGTCCGCCGATTTTCGGTATAATATTCCATTTATGCATGTATATAAATTACCATTACCACCCTTAGCCTTTGATAGCATCGAGTTAAGCTATACGGAATCCCCGCGGTATTAACACATTAACGTAATGGCATAATTAGAGAAAAAAATACGATCCAAGCTAACAAAGAACACGTACACTAAACCCTGATTTCCTACATCCACTTCAATCACAGGCTACAATTATGAGTGTAATGCTCATAGATGTTTGTTTTGATTTTAAAAATTATTGTAATTCGTGGAAAGTAAGGGATGAGGATGATCATGTATAAGGTGTCGAAATCATTTTTTTTTAATTATTGGACATCGTGCCTGCCATAGGCATCTATGGTCTGTTTGACTCTTGTTGAACATCCTTAGGGTGAGGACCATATATAATTCGTGCACGTGTTAATAGCAAAAATGAGACAGATGCGTCATTTGCAAGATATTTCAATTTTACTAAGTGGACAAGGGGGTTCATAGGGACCCCCAAATTATATTTCACCAGTTTTATATATATCCCTAAAGTCCTTTTCGAAAAATGACGATCACTGCAAAAAAAGGAGGTAGCGTTATTTTTCTTGTTAGATCTAGGGGGAAGGCAGGGGTCCGCTCCGTGATTTTAAGTCCATTTTTGAACTGTTGAAAGGTGGTAAAAACGGTATTAAGGGACATTAGGAATATATATATTTCCGACTCA
This sequence comes from Ophioderma brevispina, assembly GCA_023653785.1. Classification (NCBI taxonomy): domain Eukaryota; kingdom Metazoa; phylum Echinodermata; class Ophiuroidea; order Amphilepidida; family Ophiodermatidae; genus Ophioderma; species Ophioderma brevispina. Next base: position 18,721 of record JAMKCH010018512.1, read on the forward strand.
TATTCCGTGTATTCATATAACTTTTGTATACGCATCTTTTCATGAAAACAATTATAATCCATTACTCTGTTAATTAGATAATTAGCTTCGTTGTCCACAAACAGGGATGTCAGTAAAAAAGTCAAATTATTGAAATCAGCAATCAATTTTTCATGTTAAAGTTTATACATTTGCATGTAAATAAATAAGAATATAAAATTCAACCCTTTATATGCTGATAACGAACAGTTTGCTTTGCCCATGTCTCTATCCCGTCACTTTACAAACCAATGGGAAAATTAGACGGCAGACAATGCCACCTACCAAAAATATGACGGAATATATAAAATATGACAACATTGGCATTAAATATAAGTAGATTTGAGTTTCTAGAACACATATTAACAATTTTTCATCCCACGTATATATATTTTGTGGAAACAGATCCGTGTAATGTTCATTTGCGTTCCATTTGCTCCAAATTCGAAAACCATGTTTTTTCCCCAATTTCTAGGTTACTCTGTGGAATTCTATTATTTAGTTGTTATTATATTATGACCCAAATTGAGTGGTACCAATTTCATTTAAAAATTCTAATGGAACAAGTTTTATGAAGTTCCATGGACCCTCGTTTTGTCCACAAACGGGAGTAGGGAGACCTTGTCACTACCATTAAACAATACAAATAAGAGATTCGTTTGGAATTGTCTCACTTCCAAACTACTCAAAATATTATTCTGCATCCAGCTGGCAAAGGTACAGCCAGACCTGCTTTTTTTTTTTTTTTTTTTTTTTTTTTTTTTTTTTTTTTTTTTTTTTTTTTTTTTTTTTTTTTTTTTTTTTTTTTTTTTTTTTTTTTTTTTTTTTTCAACGACCAACGACCATCGCCGGGGCTGGACGCCCTTTGAAATATCTGGAAGTTTTTCGAAGGGTATTGCACTCTTTTAGTTTATGGCTAAGTTGCATTTTCTTCCCATTGCCAAATATATGTATATTGTCATGACTGTTTAGCAGTATTCACGGTGTTGTTTCCTCGGGGCATCATAGAACAAAAGAAAGATGTACCAGGATTAATTACAGTCAAGTGTATATCATGTTTGGTCATTACATATCAGGTCCGACGGTGGCAGCCAAGCCCGTCAAAGGAATTTTAATTCCTTTAAAATTACAACAATACAACTGCAAATTGCTAGCGCATGTAGTTCTGTGGTAGGAGTGTTAGAATTCCATGAAAATTGGCACGTTCTCACTCAGATGCCCCAAATAAGGCGGTTTTCACAATTCTGGGTGGCCGCCCACGTACCCTAAGATCGACGGCACTTGCCCTGTGCTACTCATGTGCAGAGTATGCCGGCCCAGCTATATTGGAAAGAACATCCCATGCCAAGAAGCTTGATCAAGCGTTAAATGCCTCCTGCTGGCGTATCACAGGATGTCTTCGCCAAACTCCAACGGAAAACTTACACATATCCTAGCAGGATTGCTCCACCACAACTCCTTCTTAGTGTAAACCAGCATTCAAAAGCATATCTGCCAAGTATCTAATGTGAAGCACCCTAATGTCCGGAGAGGGAGACCAGCTGCGCTCAACCGCCTTGAATCCCGAGAGAGCAAGAAACACCTGAAACAGTTTAAGAGAGTCGCTTTGTGGTAATAAAGACCTTTTTGCTATAAAGCAACCAAGTAACAACTATTAGTATATTTAACCTGATGAGCAGCCTTCCACCTGGAGCCGACTCCGTCGTGGGCTGAATGGCGAAGTCCCTCTCCAACAAGATTGAGAGAAGCAGAATCGGCCGATCTAAAGTTTCCTTGTAGAAGTTGGGCTACCTGGGAAAAGATCACAGAACCACTACTCGTAGTTTGGGAAACAGCACCACAGACAATGGAAATCCTCTATGGTCCTTTCCACTGTTGTCGATCACAAGACCAGACAAGGACCTTGCAGAAATTCAGTGAACAGCCAGACATTGCAACCCATCTCTGGCTGGATCGACTTTGAGAACTCTCCTCTGTGTTTGGATAGAAGAACATATGCTGGCGACTGGTATTTGGATATTTTTAATTGAACGTTTAAAAATAATTTTTAAGTGAGACCATCTGTTACAACAAAAAAAACCCAAAATCAACCAGCATTCTCACTGGCGTTATTCCAAAAAACACCACATTTGATACGGTATGATTGCCATATACAGCATGTGAGTTTTACTTAAATATAAGATATAATTAGTCATTATAGACCTTTTTGGCAGACAAACTATTTATAATAATAAACTAAAATATTGGACCAAATAAAAGAGGCCACGTATTCCAAAACCAGTGGCGTAACTTGGGGGGGGGGGGGGAATCGAGCCGCCCCTTGCTCAGAACCCTTGCCCACCTTCAGCCCCCAATAACTGAACCGTTGTACAGTGGTCTAAGTGTCTAGGAAGAAGGAAAGGGACCCAAATTAAGCCCCACTCAGAAATGCCTCAGCACCAATTTCTGGCCAACCCATTGAAAATTAAAGGTCTGGTTACGCACTGACAATACAAACAAACAACAAAAACGGAATAAAACAATTTAAATCCCCAAAAATCAATCCCAGCTGATAACAAAGAAATGTGTCAGAAAAACATTTATAACGGCGGAATCTGGACAGTGCAAGAGATGGACCTTTTTTAGTTTTGATGCATGGAGTTCCGAAGCAGTGCACTCTGTATTTTTTTTACCCCTACTGCCTTTTGTTTCTATAGCCTAATATCTCCAGAGAGGAAGGTAAGGGTAAAGGGATAAAAGCTAAAGAAAACCTGGACGTCCCTGGCGGGATTTGAACCCGAGGCCTCCGGCCCACCATTCCATATGAGCAGGGATGGCAAGCCCCGAGGGAGTCGCTGGCCCGGCCAGCGATTTCGTGCCCATATTTGTGTTGGTGCGATGACGTCATCGCATCTTTTTGGACTTAATGAGCTGAGTGGGGAAAATGCACTGAGTTATATTGGCGTTTGAGAGTGTAAGGGTTAGTGTGCTTCTGGCCAAAGGTGTATTAGTGGATTTACAATCACTTTACCTGTTTTACCGCGCGTAGCGTGTAAAAGTTTATAATATTAATGGTATTTCAATATAGAAATAACAATAAATCCCTGGTCTGTTCGCACCCAACCACGCCATCGCATGCTATCATAGTAGGCTATACTGAATCAGGTGTGTGATATCAGTTAAATCAAAACTCTGGAAGAAACGGAAGAAATAACTAAGAAATTACAAATATTGTAATCCATGGTATCGAAAACCATGCTATGGCCTAAGAAAATTACTGCTGTGATTTGTTTGATCGCAATTGCTAGCTCTTTTGCAACAAAGATCGTTTATTACCATGTTAGTTAAACTCTTCGATCTAAGTCAAAATTTATGATGCGATGCGATATTGTGATGATGATACAATTAAAAATACGAGTGTCAAGCCAACTTTTCCAGGAGTTTTAAAATGGATGGGAGAATTGTAAAATCATGTTTATCGCCAGCTTTGAATATTGGCGTTACATTTGCTTGTTTGAATAAGGATGACACAGCACCAGAAGTAAAGGAGAGGTTAAAATATGCCAGAGAGCTTCACCAAATGATGTGATAGTTCGCTTCAGAAGATGATTGTTTATGTCATCAATACCACTGCTACTGCTTGCTTTTAGTTTAGACGTTATTTAAAAATCATCGGGAGAAGTAATAAGCTACTGGAATTACAGTTTTGTGTCGTATAAGATATTTTGTTCGCAAAATATTTGCAAAAATGTTGTTGAATTATTATTTGCATAATTAAAAACAAAATAAGGAAGTTCATTTTTGTATTTCGACCTAGCAAATTATTTTTTTCAACATTTCCTTAGTATTACCTGTGTCTGATAATTATAATTTTAGTGATAATGTATAAATTTTATATAAAAGACATTTCATATAGAAGTCCCAAATATGCAAATGAGGTAATGAGATTTTTTTTCTGTTAATGGCTACTGTACAACATCATACAGCGCATGACGGAATACTTAAAAGTATACTTAAAATTTGATATATATATATAAATATATAAACAAAATAAAAACAAAATATCGATGTTGCTGGCGAAAACAAAACACTCTGTCCAAACGTCCATGCATCTCGATATTTAGAGGTGTGTCCCTTAACACTTACGTGCCTAAGGGGGTGGAGGGTCCATAGTACCCAACATTTTGGGTTTTTTGGCGATTCTCGGTTACGCAATAAACATTTTCAAGGAGTTTTTTGCTATTTGTCAGATTTATAAATAAGCTTCTCCTGATACCAAAAACAAAAGAAGATTGATCCGCCCACGGCGTCATTAGAATAATTAGGTTGGGTCCAGTGGCCCCCCCTTTGGGCACTAACGGAAGTGAAAAAAAATCAAGATATTTTACTAATTAAAATTATTAATTAAAAAAATTAAAGTAATTAAATATTTGGATTTATTTGCTGAAATATAAACCTTGAGAGTTAATTAATTAATAATTAATAATACTTAAAAATCAAATAACCCTTTATATGCTGATAGCATCAATTTTAATGTTGTCATGACCGTGGTCTTTACTGTGTAAGCTATATGGGGAAGACCAAGGTCAATTAGAACTTTCTGAGAGAAATACAAGATGTAAATTTGGTTATATTGTGCTATAATTATTTAAATTTTTTATCCTAGAGTAGATAATAATCAATTTTGGGGTTCCAAATCTTATATCGGAGTTGCTGAGGATGAAAATATGCGGACAACTTTTTCAGAGAGTGACAATTTCAATTGGCCATAGGTCAAAGATCGAAGTTCGGATTTTCATTTTTATTATCGGTATATGGTTCTTACGTGACCCCCAATTTACTTGTGTAAGTTTCGTAATCACACTCCCTTGGGAAGTGGTTATCTGGGTTGGGTCCTCAGGATCCACCCCCCCCCCCCTTGGACACTAACGGAAGTTTGCTTTACTTAGCTTTGGCACTTTTAAGTGTTAATAACGATTTCATCTTTTTCTTAAATCTTCTACGTAGCCAAGGGGAGATATACTAGTAACTACTAGTTTTCGGCTTCGCCCGCATTTTCATTGTCACAAGAGTGCCAAGATCGCCTGTTATACATCTTTATCTTGCTTATCATTTTCACTTCTTTTGTCTTCATTATTTGTTAATTTCTCCTCATAAAATCAACCTTTTTTCCGGCCTTGACCGCTAGGATTGACTATGCTGAGTCAATGCATGTTGCAATTATGCACTGAGATTGAATGTTATCATCGTCTTCATTACTTGTGCGTGGAATGACAGTTTAATCATGATAAATATTGTAAGTGACAAATTGGGTTTGCTGCATATTGCATATTTCATTATTTTACATAATTTACCCCATTTATTTCTCCCACGGGTTGAACAAATAATCGTTACTAGTGATTTTAATTCATTTTATGAAGGATTCCAAATCCGTTGCTGCGCTTGAAAAGGACTCCAAGGTGTTCATTTGTCAAATTTCAATGTATTAACCACATGAGTGCAGCAGTCGACAACCGTGTGTTCCCAAAAGTGTTAATAACGATTTCATCTTTTTCTTAAATCTTCTACGTAGCCAAGGGGAGATAGACTAGTAAATACTAGTTTTCGGCTTCGCCCGCATTTCCATTGTCACAAGAGTGACAAGATCGATTTTTTCTAGTTCTTTATGTCATTTTTATCTTGTTTATCATTTACACCTCTTTGGTCTTCACTATTTGTCAATTGCTTCTCATTAAATATACCTCCTTTTATGGCTATGGTGAGTAAATGCGTGCTGCAATCTTGCAATATTATACACTGGGATTGAATGTTATCATCTCGTTCATTCATTGTGTGTGGAATACCAGTTTAGTCATGATAAATATTGAAAGTGACAAATTGGGTTTGCTGGATATTGCATATTTCATTATTTTACATAATTTACCCCATTTATTTCTCCCACGGGTTGAACAAATAATCGTTACTAGTGATTTTAATTCATTTTATGAAGGATTCCAAATCCGTTGCTGCGCTTGAAAATATGAAACTTTAAATGTTTTTATTTATGTTTTAAAGCCTCAATTATAAGCTATTTAGTATTAACAACTTGAGTGCAGCAGTCGACAACCGTGTGTTCCCAAAAAGTCGACAGAAAATAGACTGCAGTGAATAAGTTTACAAATCTATTTGAGGTCTAAATTGTTATAAGGTTGTAATGTTAACACTTAAAGTGACAGGAGGAGATTTTTTAGGATAAGAATTTCTCTCAAATTGCACAGGATCGATTGTAGACCACCTACCAAGAACGTTCCGAAGGTTTATTGGGCAAACAAGTACAAAAGAAAACAGCAAACCGTGTCAATTGAACTTGCCTGACTATCGTAATTGTCCCCATAGAACACCGTGCTTTGACTTTCTGTCGTGCACGACAGAAGTACTACTACTAGGAATTGCATTATTAGTGGAATAGCCTCTACTTTTTGTAGGTGAAGGTATGAATTGAGGGGATTAGTATCTAAAAACTTTAGTCCGTGTATTTGTGGCATGATGTGCGCTATAACCATGATAGCCAACCTTGAGCGGTTGGACCATGATTCACAATCTCAATCAACATGATCAATAGTCAAAAGCATAAACCCCTAGAACACTAGTTCAAAGAAAGCGCAGACTAAATCCTGGAATAGTTTCGGTGAAAGCAGGTGAAAGCTGAGTTTATGAATAGTGAAGATAAAAGTTCTGTATTGTAACACACAGGTGACTGAAGCCTTCTCAAATGTATGATTTGTTGTTGGTAGGCAATGTTTAAAAACAAATTCTGGGGTAGACACACTATGGATCACAAAGTATAAAATACAAAATATTTCAGTGGTCTAATACAATTTTGAATTGTAAATTGCCCCAATTAATTTCAATTACAAAGCAATCATCCGCTTAGTGTTTGGTAGTATCAGTGCACTGTATCGAAAGCAAAGAGACCTATTATTTTATCCACCATCATGGCTCCCCAAAGCTACAGCTTAGATGAAGGCGGTTTTTTTTTAAAAGAAGAAATGTGAAAAGAGAAGTATCTGCATGGAAATTGTTATGGCACGTTTGAAACTTGCTACTAAAATACCATCATCATTACTGTACATAGTTCTGAAAGATAAGAAGCAGAAAAATGAAATAAAACATGCCAGTTCACGTAAAATTGAAATTGACGACTTCGACCATTATGGTCTTCCAAAGGCCTATGGTACTTTAACATGTTTAAGACACTGCAGAATCAGCATTGACTGGACGAACAGCGTAACTTCATTTGAAATTGGCCAGTTTTCATTCAATCCGATCTCTTTTGTATTAGGAGGAAGAAATCGAAGATTTTCTGGGTATTTCTGTCCCCTATTTTGAGTAATGGACGAAGTCCAAACTCCGACCATAACTCTACCATCAATTGGAATCTACTATAAATCATCATATTATTACATAAAGACGGCGTATTCGGCTTATTCACTTCAGGTGTGATCTAATACATTGGAAAGCATTCCAAATATGCAAAAAACCCGGGTTCGAAAAAAATTGGGGCGCTTCTTTCTAGAAATCTCCTCATGTCTCTTTAAGTGACCAAGGGGTTTTCACCGTCCCGTTGGTGCCCATGGAAACCACTTTCCCGAGGGAATTTTTGCACGAAATTTATACCACATGTGAAGGATCATAAGACAACCCCAAATCTGCAATAAAAATGAGATTTGTTATTTTGGCTGCAAATTAAGGGCAAAACATTGTTTTAAAAACACGCGAAAATTGGGCAAAAAGACGGAAAATTTAAACGAGCCTTGCGCTTACATCAAACATTTTGAAAACTTATTTTATGTTGATATCTATTCTAGAAGACCCAAATTACATATATTTAACACAAAACCAGCAGTTTTAGGGAATCCTGTATTTTTTACGGGTGTTGCAAAATATACGTCATTTTCACATAGAGTTTGTACAGTAACGGTTTGGCAACCTACCTGAAATTGTTTGTTTTCAGCACATAAAGGGTTAATTATTTTAATGTTACTAATAATTGTTTACTTACATGCATGTGTGAACTTATATCAGCCAAAAAATGCATGTTCTCGGTTTCTTATTCTTATTTTTTAAAATATTCTCAAATGACTTCCGTTAGTACCCAAGGGGGGGGGGGTTCCATGGACCCCAAGGGGGGGGGGGTTCCATGGGACCCCCACTAATTAACTCATTAACGGCTTGGCCGATTTTAATTATTTTGGTATGAAAGAAGCGCATTTAAAAGTCAGACAATTACAAAAAATCGGGGCAAAAATCCCACGCGTAAAGCGGCCAGCGCGAAAACAAATTTTTGGGGTCTCTAGGACCCCTCCCCCTTGGTCACTTAAGTGTTAATGAGGTTGTATTTATCTGGTGTTAATATAAAAACTAGAAATGATGATAAGAGTATGTCTATGTACATGTCAAATAAAGTGGTATCTTAATGGTGCAAAAAACAGTGATAATGGTAAGATTTATTTGAAACACTTTTTTCAAGATGTTGTTTATTTTGGTCTACAAATATAAACAATACTTTAAACCTCAAGAGGTTGTCACTGATGTATGTTCCTTCATATGGTATGATTCATTCAACTCCTCCAGAACCTGATACGCGTATCAAGTTATTTTATTTTTCAAATGATTGTTATGAGTGATGAGGACGTAGAAACGGTAAGAGGGCATCGATGGTAAATTGTGACTGAATTTTGTGGGGTTAAATAGCGTCACATTTATCCTGCAGTCAATAAATAGTCCGATTTTCTTCCGGACACTGATTTCCTTCGCTGAACGCCGTTCATTTTAAAGGGATTTATTGGCATAAATCTATCGGCACATATATAATGAAATATCCCTAATTAAGACGTACCAGATGGTTTTCATGGTCATTGGAGTATTCCTTGCGAAAAAAATCCAAATTATTCCGACAAATGTCACGACTGTACAACAATCATGATATGAAAGCTGCCATCTTTATTCCCTGTGCTATATTTACAACGCCGCACGCAATACCGAAACAGAAGCCAGCGAAATATATCACAAAAAAAAAAAAAAAAAAAAACTTCCGTTAGTACCCAAGGGGGGGGGGGGGGGGTTTTTCCATGGGACCCCCACTATTAACTCATTAACGGCTGGCCGATTTTTTAATATTTTGGTATGAAAAGAAGCGCATTTAAAAGTTCCGAAATTCCAACAAATCGGGGCAAAAATCCCACGCGTACATCGCCACGCGAAAACAAATTTTTGTGGTCTCTAGGACCCCTCCCCCTTGGTCACTTAAGTGTTAATGAGGTTGTATTTATCTGGTGTTAATATAAAACCTAGAATTTGGCGGTTCTCGGCTTGCGCGCTCGTTATATTCAAAGAATATAAGCTGTGGGCCGACAGCCGATTTCAACTCGAATTCACATCACCTTTGACCGTGGCACGTGGCATTTGACCTCATCAACATATGAGGGATCCCATGTTGCACCTTATGACACGAGTTTGGTTCCAGTTGAACTTCAACATTTCAATTGAGATGAATTTAAAAAAGTGCCATATTAAAACGTCTTTTAATACAGGGCGAGTCAAAAAAAACTTGACCCCAATTGTGTCCGCCATTTTGAGTTTTTAAATAACATAATTATATTTAACATAATTATGTAATATCATCGGGAAGCCTATTTCATTATCTTTAATTTGCTGCAAAGATAATTCCAATCGGTTAAGTAAAGGCCAAGCTACAGTCTTTTGAATCACCCTATCCACGGATTCCCATTTGAACGCACGGCGGCCAACTAAGCAAATGACTCCCCCAAATGATGATAAGAGTATGTCTATGTATATGTCAAATAAAGTGGTATCTTAATGGTGCAAAAAACAGTGATAATGGTAAGATTTATTTGAAACACTTTTTTCAAGATGTTGTTTATTTTGGTCTACAAATATAAACAATACTTTAAACCTCAAGAGGTTGTCACTGATGTATGTTCCTTCATATGGTATGATTCATTCAACTCCTCCAGAACCTGATACGCGTATCAAGTTATTTTATTTTTCAAATGATTGTTATGAGTGATGAGGACGTAGAAACGGTAAGAGGGCATCGATGGTAAATTGTGACTGAATTTTGTGGGGTTAAATAGCGTCACATTTATCCTGCAGTCAATAAATAGTCCGATTTTCTTCCGGACACTGATTTCCTTCGCTGAACGCCGTTCATTTTAAAGGGATTTATTGGCATAAATCTATCGGCACATATATAATGAAATATCCCTAATTAAGACGTACCAGATGGTTTTCATGGTCATTGGAGTATTCCTTGCGAAAAAAATCCAAATTATTCCGACAAATGTCACGACTGTACAACAATCATGATATGAAAGCTGCCATCTTTATTCCCTGTGCTATATTTACAACGCCGCACGCAATACCGAAACAGAAGCCAGCGAAATATATCACAAGGGAATACTCCAATGACCATGAAAACCATCTGGTACGTCTTATTTAGGGATATTTCATTATATATGTGCCGATAGATTTATGCCAATAAATCCCTTTAATGTGAATCCGTGGACAGAGCAGTAAACCGCTTGATTCAAACGACTAACTCGGTCTATACCTAACCGATGTGCAGCAAATTAAAGATAATGAGCTAAGCTTTCAGACGACACCACATATGTTAGATATATGTTACATGAAAATGGCGGACACAATCAGGGTCAGTTTTTTTGACTCACCCTGTATGTTAATAGAAATTTTGGGGGAAAATCAAAATGATGCATTTTGATGACCATCAGAATCAGCGTGAAAGAATGCATTCACGAGTCCAAACAAGAATAGTCTTAGGTCATTGGTTCCTAATCCACAAACCTATGTGTCATAACGTATGCAGAATTTATCAGGATGGGCAGGTTTAAGATAGTTGTTGATTTGAATATAAGAATACTAGGCAAATATTTTATTTACAAATTTGAAATTAATATAATACGAAATTAAGATGAGTTTAAAATGTATTTATATTAATAATAAGTTTAACATATCATTCGCAAATATCATTCTCGAATTTAACATTCAGTTTCATGAACTTAATAAGCTCTCGGGTTTTACGCATTTTAAAAATAAAATATGAATTAACATTTGAATTCCCGAATTTGATATGAAATCCACGAATTCTTGATTCACTAATTTAACATTGGCACAGATATCAGTTCCACTGGCACGATAAACCTGGAATATTTGATATACCTCAATTATTGCGGTGTGAAAGTAATCATAGTCCGGCAGGTATCATAGTCCGGGCTCCGTAGACGACAACGGAATAAAGCATGAAACTAATGTTGCGTGAAGAGTCAACTGAATCGATTGCCCTATTGTTCACCATTGTTCCCGGACTGTAAGCCCGGAGGACTATATCTCCTGCCACACTTGTCCATTATAAGGTGTAACATTTACATAATTAATATTGGTATTTGGTGAAAATGACCCAACTCAATAATGGTCAATATTTGACATTTATTAGTCAAATGTGGGTGTAGATGGAAACTGAGCTTTGGATGCATGTTTTTTGAAAACCTGAGACACTGAAGACAGAGCACTTTGACCCTTTGTCAACTATTAATTCATGAAAACACAATGACTTGTGGAGGTGTGATGTGTTTCTAGCTTGGTTGGCAACGCGTATATATGTATGGTAATCATCATAATATATATTTGACTAAAAACTGACAAAATGTAGCACCAATTAGCGTTAGTTTGATCTGTACGTGCCCTAGGCACCCAGCTAAGCTCACGACTCTCACGTACTTACGTCTCTTTAAAATGATTAACAATAATCCTAAAGTTGATAAATAAGGAATGTCAGATAAATATAACAATATAAATATGTTATCGGTATTCGCAGGCACGGATCCGCAACGATCATGGTGTCGTTATCATGGTTCGATTTTCGTAATTAACGACCGTCACTACAAAATTAAAAAACTAACTTTTTTTAATTACAGCTCACTATTTCCCTTTGATCTCTACACAAACATATACACACTCATACACATACATACACTTATACACATACATACATAATACATAATACATAGATACATACACACATACGTACATAATACATACATACATAATTTAAAAGTGGGTCAAGTTATAATAAAACGTAGTTTTAGTGATGTGTCTGTATGAATTAATGATAAAAGCAATTCATTTTCCCCTAGAGCCAAAAGCCAATTTCTCTCTATTTTTTGCAGGTTTCCATCTTCGTGCACTCTTAAAATGATCCAGTCAAATTGACTAGATAATCGTGTAAAATATGACTTCACTAAGTAAATCTAGTCAAAAAAAAGTCACAATGTAATTTCGTTTTTGTTAGCTTGAACATATACATTGATTTCTCCAATTCGACCAGAATTTTGTCACGTGCAACTATTTTTTTTCCTTTGTTAAATTTGACTAGAATCTAGTGAAGTCATATTTCACACGATAATGTGACTAGGTGTTTTTAGAGTGTAGGCAGGATCAAAAATCATAAATCTCTTTTATGTGTTCGTAATTGGACATTTAGTTATCAGTTGTCACAGCTCAGTGCTTCCAAGCATAACACTAAATTATTACGAATATTCAGTCATATCTTTAAGCATCTTTGTAAAATCATTTATTCTTCAACATATGAGATATTTGTTTAAATATTGTGAGTAACAAATTGGGCTTTGCTGGAGCCGATCAGATCACCATATTGCATATTTCATTGGTTTACATAATTTACCACATCTATTTTTATCACGTATTGAACAAATAATCGTCACTAGTGATATTAATTTATTTAGGAAGTATTCAAAATCAGTTGCTGCGCTTGAAAATATGAAATGTTAAACATATTTGTCTAATGTTTTATCTTTAAAGCCCAAGGTGTTCATTTTTAAAATTTCAATTAAACGTATTAACCACTTGAGTGCAGCAGTCGACAACCGTGTGTTCCCAAAAAGTCGACAGAAAAGACTGCAGTGAGTAAGTTGCAAAATATATTTGAGGTCTAAATTGTTATGAGGTTGCAATGTTAATGCGTTAGTATTCATCTGCTGGTATCTAAAAATCGAGCTTCTTGGCATAAATCTGTTCTGGTGTTATGGTTTCTCTGATGTGCTGAGCGCCTTTCATGGCTGCCGCACAGCGCCTTGAGCACGTTTACGTGGATATGTCGCGCGTTAAAAAATACAAATTATTATTATTATTATTATAAAAAATGGATATGATCAATCTTTTGTAAAGTTGTCGAGAACCATATAGTTTTACTGATTCGGGGAAAAGTAAGTACATGCAGAGAAGATGAGGAAGAAGGAGGTGGTTCGACTGCTACTTCAAAAGATAAACTGTTCAACCGCCTATTCATCTCAATCGGCTTAAATCCAATCGATTGGACAAAAGACTTGCACTACTTGCTGGAGAACATTACATACACCTGTGATTAAATCCCAGAAACATTCCAATTACCCAGTTTTCAATTGGCACAGGGTCTATACACTATGGTTGTGACTAGTACAGCGAAACGTACTCGCCTGCATCAGTTATAAACAACTTTGACGCCAAATTTTCAAAGTATTTTGGCACTTTGGACACTTTCTGACACAAAAAAGTATGGTTGAGATGTATTGAAAATGCATTTATCTAATCATTCATCATATCATATTTCTCAGGAAATAACCGGATATTGGTAAATTAGGCTAAAATAATAATATCTTTTATTGACCCCCAAAACCTTGAATCAATGTTAGCTTACCGAAAAAGGGTCGATTTTGCTGTTTCTTTCGTTAAAAAGTCACGGATTTCCTCAATTATTTCGCCAACGATTAAAATAAATGACAATCAGTCAGAACAACCGCGGAGTTCATTGCCAGCAGAGATCTTTTAGCTGGAAAATTACTAGCTATTTTAGTGGGAGTGTGTCAATTACTTCCTGTTGTGAAACCTACCCGAACGGCCAAGCTTGAGGCGGTTGAACACATTACTTCAAAGGTCCAATCGAGTGGCCCTTGAAGTTTCCTAACAATGAGCTGATGAATGAGAGTAATCCTGGGTAATCGGATTGCAAAATCGAACCATCTCCTTCTTTCTCATCTTCTCTGGTACATGTAATTCGTATTATCCATGATCATGATGATGCTCACTTTGCCACTTGAAAGGTTTGGCAAACATGGGAATTAGGAACACACGTTTGGCATACTTTAAATGCAAAGAAGAGGCCTAAGGGGGAGCTAGGGGTATTAGTATTTAACGACACACCAAGGCTATTGTGTCATTTTAGTGTCAGGATGATACTTCATTTCAATTCACTTTACATCATCATACACTATTATATCATATACATGTTAGGGAAGAAAGCTTAGTTTTATAAGCCGGAGTACCCAAAGAAAACGTTATGTTCTGGAAAGAATACCAATATCTCCAATGTAAATGTTACATCTTCATGGAAAACAATCCCATATAGACCGTATTCAATAGCCAGCCATGTTGGTGGACAAGATAGACGCATTCCAGTACTACAATACATTCACCTGTCAATGATCCCTGTGCAATCGCTAAACATGGATCGATTGACAGCTTAATGTATTGTAGTCCTGGAATGTATGCATCTTGTCCACCAACATGTCTGGTGGCTGACGTCATATTGAATACGGTCTATAGAAATTACTTTTGCGGGTGCAAATGACCCAATTGATAATGGTCAATATTTGACAATTATTAGTCAAATGTGGGTGTAGATGGAAACTGGGGTGTGGATGTCTGTTTTTGAAAACATGAGACCCTTAAGATCTGATTCATAAATACAATCTGTTACCTTGGGTAATTGGGTATCTCTCAGAGGGTGCTTTGAACCAATCCCATAATACATTGCAATGTGCCTATAATGTACTGTAATAAACACATATCAGTATTTAGGGATAAAAAGTGTTCAAGAAGTTTAAGGACCACGAAATATTTCATGATCATGATAAAAAAATCTTAAGTACTAGCACTTTGTAGGTTAAAATGAGTGTGAAAGTCTGGGCTTTTATGTGTTAAGAATAGGATTTTTGTGTGATCACATGACAATATTGAGTGAAATGTCCCAAATCTTTTGCACTGTGGGATTGACTCAATGCACCCTCTGGGTATCTCTTTCACAGACATGACAGAGCACTTTTGACCTCAGTCTGCAACTGTAAATCCATGAAACACAATGACTTTGTGGAGGCATGGTGTGTTTCTAGCTTGGTAAGAGCTGGTAAACAATGCAATATACCCTTACGGAAATCCTCATATAGGCCTACATTTAAAAATATATTTGACTGAAAACTGACAAAATGTATCACCAATTAGCGTTAGTTTGATCTGTATGTGCCCTAGGCACCCCTAAGCTCACAACTCTCACGTACTTACGTCTATTAACAATAATCCTAAAGCTGATAAATAAGGAATGTCAGATAAATATAAAATATAAATGGTGTTATCGGTATTCGCAGGCACGGATCCGGATATGGTGTCGTTATCATGGTTCGATTTTCGTAATTAACGACCGTCTCCCTATTTCCCTTTCTCTCAATCGCTACACATATACATATAAACAAGCAAGCAAGCAAGCAAGCAAGCAAGCAAGCAAGCATACATGCATACATGCATACATGCATACATGCATACATGCATACATGCATACATGCATACATACATACATACATACATACATGCATACACACATACATACATACATACATGCATACAGACATGCAAACATACATACACAAACACACACACACGTGCCTAAACATACACACTCATGAATACGAACATACACGAACATATACAATTTATAAAAATAAATAAATTGTATATGTAAATATACCGTTATGCCAGTGCTATCCGCTAGGAAAGCGATGGACACCTTTCGGACCTATCACCTATAGAGGATTTATCGCTCCTCTACCAACCCAGACTTGATAGCTCAGTTGGTTAGAGCGCCGTGCTAGTACTACAAGGTCCCCGTTTCGAATCCGGCCAAGTGCAAAATTTTTTTTTTCAACACTTGTGTGCGCTGGCTATCTCCAGGAGATCTAAGTAGTTAAAATCTCTATATCCGGAAAGATTGCAATATTCATGTGGTATGTGTTTCAGTTAGTCCTATTATTGTGAAATTATGAATAAACTTTTAATAGAGGCTTTAAGTTGTTCAAAGTTCTTAGATTGACTTAATGCAGGCTATATGTTTTTCACAGTTCTTAGAGTGACTTCAACTCTCAGTTATGACGTCACTTTGACGTCAGAGTGTTAACTTGATATGTGTGTACTTCATTTGAAGGAAAGGCATTATGTAGTTACATGTAACCAAACAAGTTGATGTTTGTCCCTTAATTGGGAAATAAAAACAGGGGTGTTGTTCACCCCCGGTTGTGAATGTAGAATCCCCTTGATTGAATGAGGGTTAAATCTTCTACGAAGCCAATGGCGATACACTAGTTTTCGGCTGAGTAAATGCATGTTGCAATTATGCATTGAGATTGAATGTTATCATCGCGTTCATTACGTGTGTGTGGAATGGCAGTTTAGTCATGATAAATATTGAAAGTGACAAATTGGGTTTGCTGGATATTGCATATTTCATTACTTTACATAATTTACCGCATTTATTTCTCTCACGGGTTGAACAAGTAACGTTACCAGTGATATTAATTTATTTTATGAAGGATTCCAAATCCGTTGCCGCGCTTGAAACTATGAAACGTTAAACAATTTAACCAGCCCAAGGTGTTCATTTTTAAAAAATCAATTAAAGGTTTTTACCACTTTAGTGCAGCAATCGACAACCGTGTGTTCCCAAAAAGTCGACAAAAATAGACTGCATTGAATAAGTTTCAAAATATATTTGAGGTCTAAATTGTTATGAGGTTGCAATGTTAATGGGTTTGCATTCATCGGGTGTCATAAAAAATGGATATGATAAATCTTTTCACCCCCCTCGAGAATTCGTTATAAAGCAACCGTTGCTTATGATTTTCATACCAGTGGATAGCTATGGTCCTTGTTTTTCCATTGATATCAAAAAAGTACCAACATACCTAGTATGGCGTCATAATGGCGTCATCAAGTCCGCCGCGAGTCGGCAAAATTGGCATTTCCACAGAAAATAGGCGAATATCCAATTTTGCGCTAAAAACGAAGGAATATCGGATTTTCATGCGGTTTTCAGCTCTAAATGATAGCAATTGGCTACTTGTACATAAACATAGAGTTTTAGAGCCGTACTGTGCATACTATTTTCAAAAATTCGCCATAAAATATCCTCGGGTGGCAACCACCCCCCTTACCCTTCGACTTTGACGGCATACCCTATAACCCCGGTGAAGGCGTTACCTTCACATTTTTTTCGCTAAAATGACCGGAAAGGATGAGAGAACGATTATAACGAAACGTTTTACGAAAGGTTTTTTTTTGCATTTTAGCGCACCGGATAGGGGGTGGTAAACCACCCTCCCAGGGTTAAATACATACACGGATATACAAACATACACAGGTGCCTAAACACATATACACTCATGAATACGAACATACACACTTGTTCTTATTATTGACATGACTGATGATAATGGATATACATGTGGAAAATCCTAACTTTGTAATAAAATTCCGAATCTGGATTTTTTGTTATATGCACTATCCTATGGTATTTCGCGCTACACATAAATGTTACCTGCATTAAAGTATGTAAAGCGAAATCGCCGAATCGTTTCAAACATTGAATTAACAGTTTAGATAACTGTTTAAGTAAAGCTTTTTTTAATTCTAAGTTTTTTTTTAATTTTGGATTTTTTTAACACATTCTTTTTATTTCCGTGCAATAAATAGACAGTTCTCGCCTACGCTCAATGTGGATCCCAACAGGTCCACGATATTCCATACATGGTCTTATGAGAGACATATGCGTTGTTTTTTTTTCAGCCTTTTGAGCATGAAAACATGTATTTTTTTATGAATCCTGGGGTTTTATTTGCTTTTGAAGCTGTTATTGATGAACGTGTTCAAACTTAACTTTGATGTTAATCTAAGCCCCGGTAAGGGCATTATTTTATTTTAGCAAGAATTATATTAACGAGGGAGTAAACGGAATTTAGTTTGTGTGCAAGTGTTATTTTCAATACGAAACCATGTTTGGCACTCAATTGTGCCATTTTGACTGCCACGCTGAGAGCGACATCTAAACTTCTACAAGCATCCTCAGGAAAGTGATGCAATCATGTTCAAAGAGTGATGTTAAGTTGGTGAAAAAATCGTTAACTAATAATACTAAGAAATGTAGTGGGCCATTTATTGCACCCTGGGGCACACTGGTTCACCCAGTCCGAGTTCTCACCATCAACTACAACATCCCGTTTTCTTTGTGTTAAAAAAAGCTTCAATCCATTTTAATGTTTTCACTCGTACGGGGGAATTGAAACATTAACACATTAAAAGTCAATTGAGTCTGGCAGGAGCCGCGGGCAGCTATACTCTAAAAGTGCTGCACAATAAGATCTGATACGTATAATAGGTTGGCCGCGACACAAATAGTTTCCGTTTACCATCAATACTAAGATCGTTTTGTATGGTGTATTATTTCACGCAGGCTAGGCCTAAAATAGTAACATCACTAACAAAATAAGTTCAACTTACATTCAGGTATCAGAATCCGATCAGAATAACGGGTAAGAGTGTAAGTATAATGTAATTATGATAAGGTCAATGGAGACAATATTGTCATTGTCGACAATATTGTCATTGTTATAATGGGGAAGAAGTTAAAATATTTTGCAAAATATCATTTTTCTCGTTCTCATTAAATATACTAAAGTTGCGCATCATACTGGTAGTAGGGTAGAGCCTCATTAATGCTATGTACATTACATTGCATGGCATAGGGAATTGGTTGTTCCACATATTTCCAATCGATCGAAATATTATTTCGTGAGCAAACATCCAAATTGCAATTTAGCAGATTTTTTTAAGACCAAAATAAAATTATCATCACGAAGAATACTGGGCATCAATACTCTATTAACGGCTACATGAATGCCGCGTCACATTCAAAGTTGTCATTATTTTACATCTCCGAGCAAAAACTTAAGACACCTTCGGCACTTATTTCACGAAAAAACTCAACTAACTTAGAACTACTCTTATTATTAGTATCATGTAAGACCGCCAATTTTTGGCCTGGTCTACTCCATCCAAGTGATTGACTCAGGTAATCGTGAAAAGCCTTTTTAAAACCAAGATACGCAATGAAACACGTTTGAAGCGGAAATAATTGACATAGGGCAATTCTTAAAGCAACGAAAAAAAAAAAGAAAAACAACAAAAACAAAAACAAGTAAAAAACAACCCCCCGCAAAAAAAGCAAAAGTATATGAAATTCAAAGTTTTGATATCAAATGTTGACTACGCCCAACCATGTGTTATGACCATGCAATCATTAGCCATTTGAAGTTATTCGACATTGCATGAAAGTTTGGAAGCAAGGTTGCCGAATCCATCAGACTTTACTCTGTATCGTTTGTTTTATTCCATTAACAGATTTAAGCCCATGCATGACATACTTCCAGTCGCAGCGTGCGATTGGCGTGCGCAGTACCTGATTAGCTCTGATTCTGACTCACGATCAAGTGTTACGCATGCTCACGCGTAGAAATCGCTCACTGCGACTGGAAGTATATCATGGCCCTAACAACACACGATACAGAATATGTGCGAAGGGTATTTAATGTAGTTATGCCCAAATATACCGTCCAATTCTGCTGAATTCGGCAACCTTTCTCTAAACTCTTGTGGGTATGTACGGGGGGGGGGGGGGGATACCCAACTCAAATTTATTTTTAATGTTCATATTATTGTTCCGTGAGGTCTATTCTATATTTTAAGATGGAGGCCAAACAATTTTTGAATTATGACACCCTATAATGAAAGAAAGAAAAATTAGGAACTTTGTGGAATTCGATTACGCGATATTTAATTGCCATCACGCACATGTCACAAGCTTGAGCAAACATGGTAGTGTCCACGAGAGTAAGAAACCGGTGTGATATTAATTATAGTGTGCCGGGAGCCACAGTCCGAGCTCCATAGACGACAACGGAATAAAGCGTGAAACAATTGTTGCGCATTGCGCGAAGAGTCAACTGGATCGAGTGCCCTATTCTTTACCGCTGTAGGCGGACTTAGAGTCCGGCGGACTATAATAACTTCTACACCCGCAATGATTTTAATCTCTCCTTGATTGTCTAGTCTCTGCGACCATTTTCTTAGTCTCTAAACGAATGAAACTCTAGTAAACCACTACAAACTAGTAATATTCATTCCAAAAATAGTGAAATACCACTAGTTTAAGAATTTAATAGAAAGACGGTTCTTTTTAGCAATCTAAGATACGGTTTCATTTGGAGGGGATTTGTAGGTACCAAAATAAAAAAAAAGTCGATGATATAGTGGAGTGTTAATGTGTTAATGTTTTGTTTTAACAGAAAAAAACTTCAAATGTTGGTATTATGAAATGTACTGCTTCATAATACCAAAGCTTCAAACTTTGGTATTATGAAGCAGTACATTTCACGATCCCCTCTTGAGTTTATTCAGTAAATGTAATGTTTGATGAAGATCATGGTTGTCCTGCCTATATACAGAAGGTATAAGAATTTGTTAGATTAAGTGGACTTACTATGGCTTTTTCTGTATGACATATTTGAGTGCTTTTGTAAATAACGTTTTGAAATACGTCACCGAAATTCATTCTAATTGGCCGACACCGCGACGCGTTGTGACATTTCGGCAAGGCGTTACGACTTTCTCACAACGCGTTGCGGCAATACATTATGACCATTTGGCTTGCCATACACGTTACATAAAATTAAAAGTCGTATTTATTTTTCTGGATAAACATACCACCTCTCAGCAATTGTCGAAAACTTTTAATAAAGTGACACGAATACAAAATCAGACTATAAAAAATGACTGGTTGCAGGGGCGAATTAGCTGGTGAATAATGTGATGTATCATCAGCAACAGATGTCAGGGAACGTGAGGGTCATTTTTGTCTTTAACCATCCATTACAGTGCTCTTAAGCTCTCTTAGCCGAAAGTCTATCAATAATCTCCTTTTTAGCGAGAGTTTATTGCCATTTTGGTCATCACGGCCATGGGTATTCCTATAGTTTTCTGTTATTTTGTTTCCAACTGAGAGTCCATTCAACAGTTTGCGGCATTCAAGACAAGAAGAATCAAAAGTTGTCCCGTTTTTTCATATTAAACGACGACTTTTTGTTGGTTTGTTAGACAGCATCTTTATGTTTTTAACTTGACCGACATGAGCGTTATCAACGGTTGTCTGTCATCAACAATTTCTTTTTTTTTGATATGGAGGACGTTTGATACTTAGGCCTATACGCTGGGGGTGGTGGTGGTGGATCCAACAAACCGGTGTGGCAGGAGATATGATCCCCCGGACTCATAGTCCACCTACAAGAATATGGCACTCGATTCAGTTGACTCTTCAGGCAACATTAGTTTCCCGCTTTATTCCGTTGTCGTCTTTGTAGCCCGGACTATGGTTCCTGCCGGACCATATCTCCTTTTACATGGTTTATTTCATTTCCACTTTATGAGGCAAATGAGTTTAAGGTCACAATGGGGGTAAAATGTCACACTTATCAGTAGTTATAAATTTGGTGTCAATTATTCGTCTAATGGTAGAGTAGAGAATATATTATAGTGGTTGCACCATCTGATATCTTATTGTTTAACGTAGAATAGCTTAGAATGCAAACTGTGACTGTATGAGAGGTCACTAGACACAAATCTTTCAAACTCTCAGACAAAGAATCTACATAACCTTTTCTAACGAGTGTGACACCAATAGCTTCTACCAATTGAACTATATACAACCAGTTCGAACAAAATCGGACCATTATGTAAATTTTATACACGGGCGATATTGATTCCTAATGGGCATATGAACAATTCCAAATTTTACCTCTATACAATTTTTTTTTCGTTTGAGTCAAATCATAACATTCTGGACTGTATTACGGTTATCCATGTTTGATGTTTATAATTTGATTGAGTTCAAATTCTACCCCGGGAATTCTACTGATGTCCAAGCGTATTGTTTACCTACTGAAAATTGACAAATACACAAACAAAACCACAAAAAGAAACAAATACACAACACTAAACCAACAATTAGAATAACCAACATTCACTAACTTCGATAGTCTCAAGTTTGCGCAAATAAACCTAATAATCCAAAGTTGATCCAAACTGAGGAAAATTTCCCACTATGTTTTATGACATTCGATTCCAGATCCATGATTATGAGCTATCCATAATGCATATATGTTGAAACACTGACAGAACACAAACAGACATACAGACACACACACGCTCTCACACGCTCACACACACGCACGCACACACACACACACACGCACGCGCGCACATAAACGCACACAAATAAACACAATACCCGGCATCATACAAAAATTTACAAATAGGGTTGCCATACAATGGTTTCATACAGTGTGAGTCAATAAAACCCTACATTCAAGAAAGATTTTTTCTTCAAAGGTTAAACGTTATTTTTGCTTCAATGTTTGCTTTGGTTGTTTACAAGGATAAACAGGCTATCAGAAGATTTTTATTTGGTGTCTTTCGGACTTTGGGTTCAGAAACTATGTCAATTTTGCGGAGAGACCTAAAAATTCAGTTTGGCCGATTTTAGCCATACAATGCGGAGAGACTGACACCGACGTATACCATAACACATTATAGCTAAGACAATTCACACATGCAATTTCAGATGGTATCGATTTCTCCTCGACAAAAACATATCAGTTTGAATAAAATGGTCTATTATGTAATATAATTATAAGCAAAATATCTTCAAAAAATTAAATTACCATTGTTCAATGATAAAGAGTCAGTTATTGAAAATCACTCCATATCAATGTCTCAGTTCATGAACATAATGAAACTGCTCAGAGATTTTTGTATTACATCTCTAAGGTAATTATTTTGCACAAATACAGTATACTCAGCGTCCATAAATTGCAAGAAGAACTAAAGCTGAAGTTCTCTGTAAATAATTCGGAATTAAAACTTAAATATCGCACTGATGGTTTTTCAAGCGGAATACAAAACTTTCTATGGTTTCACTTTTGCTCCCAAGTTTCGTTGTAGGTTAAAACCATGAAATCTTGCTGAACCAAAGTAAACTGGTCTTACACCAGCTATCTTGAACTTCTTATTTGGGAAATTGAACATTTTTTTACTTAGCATTTTCTTTTGTAACCTCTGGGATATTATTTTTATAATCCTTCAATTACTCTCCCACCTTCTATTGTTTAACAATAATTTGGTGTTAAATGTCTGTACTCAAATCAATTTTTTATTCTGAATGTAGGGTTTTTTTTGACTCACACTGTATATGGTTTCATATTCACTTTTTTCGCGTCATTATTATTGGACATAGCATTGTATTTTGATCACAGAAATAAAATATCTTCGAGAGATGATGAAGAACGAGAGTGGGATATATATATATATATATATATATATATATATATATATATATATATATATATATATATATATATATAGAGAGAGAGAGAGAGAGAGAGAGAGAGAGAGAGAGAGGAGAGAGAGAGATGTTAAAAGATATTGAGATGGAGAGAAAAAAGAGACGAGTAATTTGGACATATCCGCAACTCATTATAGAAAATTACTAAATTGCGTGTAAGCTTCAGAACGATCATAAAATTCGCCTTTTCAACGGTCTATATACTTCTTATCATCAGATAGTTAATCAAATGCGATAAGTTAATACAATTCCTCCGCTTCGAAATGAAGAGTACATCGCATATAAGTGTGCTGGATAGATAGTTTGACATACATTCATGATGGACAAATGAGTTTCAATGCATGGGAAGCGAAAAACGTGAAAGTGCATCAACGTGCGGAAGCGTAAATAGATTCTTTATGAAATAAGTCCCGACATGATTCGCCGGAGGTGTTCACCATCAATCGACTCGAGCAACTTAAACAATTAAAAGCCCGTGCTTCTAAGTAATATGCAATAAAATACTGTTTATACTGCAAACATTTTGGCTCAGCATGTTGAAATCATGTTAGGTTTGGCTACACGGCATGTAAATCCAGTCAAGAAATGTTTAGTTATGGTTGAAAATATGTCTAAATTGCGCGTTTCCTTTTTTAATCACATTTCAGTATTCATTAGACTAAGGACCTAATAATAGGATTCAAATAAGTTTATAAAGCCAAAACCTGGCAGTATTTGCTCGTAATCACTTAGTAAGTTGTATTGTGTATTAAACATGATACAAGATTTATATTTATGATTATTATTTATATCAGGCTTCCAAGTGGTACAAAGAAATCTTTGTATTGTACAGTTTTGGTGAAAGTGCCAGGATGCAATACAATATTCTTTTGAATATCGTATCGCATCCGGACATTTTGGAACGACATCAATGAAGCACTATCGTTCAGACTGGTATACTGGGGTGTTTGGTCATGTTGATCAAGACTCGCCAGTTGGACTACAACACTATCAACGCAAAGGTTTGTTTTGAGTCAGCCTGATATTTAAATAATAATAATATTGAATGACTTTTTTTGTATAATACAAGAATATATTGCACTCTCTAGCAAAATAATGTTCTTGTCTTCGACGCGTACAATATTTTCTAGCTTGTGCAATATATTCTTGTATCATAGTCAAAGCCATTCAATATTATATAATTATTTTATGAATGCCTTTGTCAATTTTGATACACAAGGCAATTTTCGCGTGGGGCCCAGCTCCAGGTACATTTAATGTCCATTGTGTTTTTTTCACATTTTCTTAAAAATGACACGGTTGTAAGAAATATGCTACAATTTTAATACACATTTCCTATTGGAAAATTAAACTATAATTATACGAAAATCTAACATAAACATTTAATTTGCAGTAAAGATGAAAAATTGTATTCTCACACACGTTTGTAGACATACAACTGACTACTATGTGCCAAATAGACAAACAATGAAACAAACATAATGTAAGTGCAAGGACAAAAGTTGTAAAACTTTATATCGATGAGGTGACATGCGACGTCAACGCCGGTGTGAAAGGAGATATGGTCCGGCAGGAACCACAGTCCGGGCTCCATACACGACAACGGAATAAAGCGTGAAACTAATGTTGCGTGAAGAGTCAAATGAATCGATTACCCTATTGTTCACCATTGTTCCCGGACTTTGAGCCCGGAGGACCATATATCTCCTGCCACACCTGGCAACGAACAAAGCACTGCCTGGCAGTACGCGTGAGCATCTGCAGGGGCGTGTGCTGTCAAAATTCGCGCTCAATCAGGCGTGATATAGACTACTCTGTAGTCCAAGGGTTTGGTTGTTTTGTTTTTTACTTTACTTTTTTTCAATTGTGTGTGTGTGTTTTTTTTAAAACTTTTTCCCCAGTAGGCCTATCGTAAAGAGACATGATAAAAAAATAGATGAGGGTAGAGGGGCGATAAAACTTACCTCTGTGGATTATTTTCGTAATAAAAAACGGCACTTGTTTGCCATAATGAATAACATTAGTTCCAATTTTTAAGGGAAAAGGGGATGCAATGAGCTGTGGTGCGTATAGGGGTGTGAAGTTGTTGGAGCATGCGATGAAATTGTGGAGAGGGTATTAGGAACAGAAGTTCGGAGGATAGTGAAAGTGGAGGATGCATTGGTTTTATGCCAGGGAAGGGAACGCTAGATGCAGTGTTCATTTTTGAGGAGGATGCAAGAGAATATCGAGCAAAGGGAAGAAGTTGTATATGTGCATTTGTGGACCTGGAGAAGGCCTTTGATAGAGTACGAGGAAAGTGATGGAGAGGGCGAGGAGGAAGAGGGGATACCAAGAGTGGTGGTTAGAGCGGTGATGAGGCCTGTATGAAGGAGCAAAAAACAAGAGTTAGAGTAGGTTCTGATTTGTCTGAGGAGTTTGGGTGAAGGTGGGTGTGCTCAGGGTTCTGTGCTGTCGCCTTGGTGTTTGCCCAATGTGGTTGATGTGTTACGGAGAGTGCAAAAGAGGTTTTGATGGTGAGATGCTGCATACTGATGATTAGTTTTAATGTGTGAGACAAGGGGGGTTTGAGGGAGAAGTTTTGGAAGTGGAAGAAAGGCATTGGAGAGTAAGGGCCTGAAGGTAAACTTGGGAAACTTAAGTGATGGTGGTTGGGGAGGAGGGGAGAGGTTAGTGAGTAAGGTGGCCCATGTGGAATATGTGGAAAAGAGGGGAGGGCCAATTGAGTGTGGTGTGAGAAATGTGGAAATGGGTTCATGGGAGATGCACAACGATGAAGAGAGGAACCAAGTTTGGCAAGGAGACTTGTGTTCTGTGGAAGATGCAAGAAGGGAGTTGAGGAGTGGGGAAGAGTTGGAAAGTTGGTGACCGAGGTGGAAACGTGAACGAGTTCAAATAACTAGGTGACTAGGATTAGTGCGGGTGGTAGATGTGAGGCTGCCTGTGACAGCTAGAGAAAAGTTAGGGTGGGTGAAGTTTAGAGAATGTGGAGAGTTGTTACTTGGGAGACGATTCCTTGGAAGATGCAAGGGATGGTGTACAGGATTGTGGAAGATCAGTGATGCTGTAGGAGTGAGACATGGGGGCTGAGTGAAAATGAGCTGGGATTTGAGAAGGGCAGAGAGAGCAATGTTGAGAGCAATGTGTGGTGGGAAATTGATGGATAGGAAGAAGACTGAAGATTGATGCTGATGTCTGGGTTTGGAGAGGCGGTAGACCGACTGGCGAAGGCGAATGGTGTAAGATGGTATGGGCACGTGCTGAGGAAGGATGAGGGCATGTTTAAAAAGGGCTTTTGAGTTTGAGGTGGGGTGTTGAGGAAGAGGGCGACCAAAGAGGACATGGAGGAAAGCAAGTGGAGAGGAGAGTCGGAGGGTGGTTGAGATGGGGGATGCGTTGACTCGGGCCAATGGAAGGGGGAGTAAGGGCGAATGCGAGACTGGTGAGGTGATCCAGGCCACCCGGTTGAGCGGGGACAACCGGATTAAAAACTTTGGTTTATACTACTACTACTAGTTATATAATATGGGAATGGCTTCGAGTATGATACAAGAATATATGCACGAGCTAGAAAATATTGTACGAGTCGAAGACGAGTTCAATATTTTTCTAGCGAGTGCAATTCTTGTATCATACGAAAAAAGTCATTCCAATATTATTATTAGTAGTTAAATTATCGGCCCGGATCAAACCAAACCTTGCGTTGACAGCGTTGTAGTCCAACTGGCGAGTCTTGAGCAACATGATCAAACCACCCCCCAGTATACCAGTCTGAACGATAATGCTTATTGATATCGTTTCATTAAAATGCCCGGAGTGCGACACAATATTCAAAAGATGTATTTCATCCGGGCACATTTACCAAAAAACTGTACAATACAAGATTTCTTGTACCACTCGATAGCCTTGATATAATATAATATTAAATACCTACCAAAATTTAACTTTGAGGCGGACGCGTGTGATGATGCTTTGATATCTAAATAATGATGTAAACAAATAACATTCGAGTTTTAACAAAGTCTGTGAAATTTTTCGCTGAACCATCTAATTTTAAAAACGCGTTAGTTCCTCTTGTGTTGCTGATTGTAATTTTAAGGAAGGCGCTTGTCACAGTACACCGAAATCGCATAGTCATTCAACTCCAAACTTTTAATAAGATTCACAACCATCAGCCTTTGGGGTGAAGGTTTCGATTTTCGAGTTGCGAGTTACGAGTTCGAGTTGCGAGTTACGAGTTCGAGTTGCGAGTTGCGAGTTGCAAGTTGCGGGTACGAGTTGCGAGTTGCGAGTTCCTGAATGAGAGTTAGCGAGTTGCGATGTTCATGACTGCGAGTTGGAGTTTGCGAGTGTTGAAATATGCGAGTTGCGATTTCCTCGTATTTGCGAGTTGGCAATATGTAAAGCTTTATTTCTATTTTTTGTTTTACTACTCCTCAAATGTAAACAAGATGACAAATTTTTATCCCAAAAAAAAAAAAAGAGTGAAAACTCTTGTAAATCACTCCATACGAGTAGTTTGTACTTAAAAAGTGTGAAGGTCCACTCAAAAAGAGTAAAAATCATTCCAAAAAAGAGCAGATTTCCATCATTTTCATGTTATCCTTTGTTTTTTACTTCGTTCAAAAAGGTGTTGGCCTTCATTTAAATCCTCAAACGAGGGAAATCCACCGTCGTTGTGGAGTGATTTTCATTCTTTTTGAGTAAAAATTTGTTCATGTTAAGTACAAACCACTCACTTTGGAGGAGTTTACAAGAGTTTCACTCTTTTGGAGTGAAATTTTCACTCGTTTAGAGAGTATGAAGATTTAGCTTATACAATAATACCAAAGGAACTGGTAGCTTGTTTGTTGCATTTTGTTTTGATAATGGTAATTAATATTCATTTGTTTAACATGTTTGCCTTTCATTTTAGGTATAACTGCATATTATAACTCTTTGCACCTTGTCTGCATCATGTGCTTTATTCTTTATAACAATGATTAAGGCACTGATACTAAAAGTAGTGTGAAGGGTTTAAAAGTACTTATGCTACTTTTAAGTGCATGTATCTTTCATAGTCATGCAAACTTTGTGGAGCTTCACTATATTGACAAAACAGGCCTGTGGTCAAAGGCTAGGAGATTTGTGATATTTTACAACATCAAATTTGCCATCTTTTTACTCCTTTGTCCTACAGGGTATATACCCTGATTTAACCCTAAACCCTGCCCAAGTAATATGTGAACTCCCAATCCTAACTTATATTTTTTTTTTAAGAGTGCCCCCAATTTTCAAAATGTGTGATTTTTGCACCAGTTGTGTTTATAATTGTCTAGTAAGCTAGTAGACCGCTTACAACAATATTAAAAAAATGGTATTGTCAGAGTGCCACCTAACCGCAAGTGACCTCTAATTTGACTTGCCTGAACTGAACAGAATGTTATTTTTTACAACATATACGTTGTAGGGGAAGCTGAATGAGCCTTTCTGTGGCGGCTTCCTTAAAGGCTGACTCAGAGATTTCCCGATGAGGGGAGCACTCAATTTTCAAACAACTATCAACCTACTACTTAAACTCTATCCCAAAATCAAACCTAAAAGGAATAATGGTGGATGCCTAAAATAAGCATCTTTCACGTTTTCCTCAACTTTCAGAATCATAACCCCATGATAGCCTGCGATACTACCAGCTGCATGTTCCTATGTTTGATCTTCGGACCTGGCATGTGTAAGCCTATTTATACCTTTGTTCGATCTCAAAGGTTTGGGGGTACGTCACGTTGCGTTGTTAAGTTTTTGACACCCGAGAGAACGCACACGCGTCGCTTGGAATTGCCAGCACTTACCGCAACGCGAACAATGGCGGCCAACACAAAACGCTTAGAACGAATGCACAGTGCGTCATGACCGTCACCCCAACTTCGAGATTCCCGAACAAAGTATAGTATGACTTTTATAAATGCAAGAAAAAGATAAGAATTGGTCTTGTACAGTCCCTTGTAATGCATAGTAATGCAGTCAGCTAACTGTGACAAGGAACAAGACCATTTACATCCTGCAATCTTGAAACCAATCCAATCCAATGCAACTTCCACTAAGTTACTTATGTTATGGGTCTATCTGTGGCCTCTTTTGACACCATTTTGAAACTCAAATTCATAACTATGAGAGCTTTGTGGGGGCAGACCACCTTTCACCTGGCGCTCTTTCAGCAATTACATTCTTTAAAATTTGTGTAGAAGAAAATACAATGTGGCTATTACTTCAGCACCACAAAAAATTGTTAGGGTTGGATTATGAGATTACTAGTATATGACGAGTCAATGACACACCAGGATATTTGGAAATGTAGTGAAATGTGATATGATGAAGGAAAACACGCAGAACAAAATTTGCCAATAGGTGTTTCCGAAATATTTACCCAAATGTGGTTTCAGTTTCTCGATAATAATTTGTAGGATTGTACAGGGGACTGATTTTTGGCAGTGTAGAAATGGAAGGTAAAATAAATAATCAGCTAAATAACTTAAAGAAAACTTACAATCCCCCCTACACCCTTAGATTATTTTGAGGAGGAAAGTTTGATTCTTTTAAACCTACCGTCAAGTTAAGACTACATGGTTGCAGGGTTATGTTATTTTATAGACCTGTATTTTTCCTGAGCTTGTCCCTTCTTAACTCGTCTCGATCACACCCCAACTCCTGTTTATTGCACTGTGATTTGTGTGTACTAATGAGCATGCACTTGCAGGTTTTTGTTGGGTGTGTGTTGAAAAAACACATTTTGTATGTCTAGGTTAAACAGTCCACTTCCCACACCACACACTAGCGCCTCCCCCTCTATACCGGTTCTACCAAAATGACAAAGCTTTGCCAGTTGTGGGTCATGAGGTTACTAAATCAACTAAGACCAACCCTATGGGTGCTTTTTGTTCTGATAGGAAAAAAAGATTAGAGCTATCCGCTGTGTTTCACCAAGCTCATTCGTCATGTTCAATAAAATGCATTATATAATTTGACACTTGTAGACTTCTTACTAAGTATTTGGTGTCCACAGAAGGTGCACTAAAGGTGAAAACAGAGGTGATAAATGGCCTTTTTTCAATTGTATTGGATCCAATACTAAATTAGGACATTTCACAAAGTTGTGTAAGAAAGCCTTTTGTAGCTTCAGAGTGTGTCTTCAGATGGGGATTATGATTGAAGACTTTGATTACATCAGTTTAGCGACGTTGTAAATCTATCAGGGCACGGCATAAAACAGTGTGATATAACATAACAGGCCTTTTTTTTATCACCACAAATAGTTCATAAGGTTATTGCAAATACAATGATGGAAATGATATTGATACATTTAAACTTTGTATGCTGCTGTAGTGTATTGAAAATCATAATGTGAAATGAAATTAGGGATGGAACCTTTAATCGGCTTAAATGAGTTGAAGAAGCAACTCGCAAAGACAGGAACTCGCAACTGCATGTAAAACTCGCACAAATTTCAACTCGCAAAAATCCAACCCGCAACTCGCATTTCAGGAACTCGCAACTCACAAATCGCAAAATCAACTCGGCAAAAATTCAACTCGCAACTCGCACGTTTTAACTCACAACTCGCCACTCGCAGTCAGGAAATCGCAACTCGCAACTCGTACTCGACTCGGAATCGAACCGCACCTCGCACTCGCAACTCGCAGTCGCCAACTCGCGACCCGCAACTCGCAGATTATCCAAACCCTAGCCTTTGCTGCCTACTCCAAACTTGTCAAAATGGTTAAATGACAAAGCTCTTGCCATCATCACACCGTGAAATTACACCACTCTTCAATTACACGAACGGCTCTTTCAACGTAGCTTTAATGGGTACGTACCGGTATGTAGTTACGAGTGCATACATTCCAACATGAAAAAAAAAAAAAAAAAAAAAATCTGGACGGGTCTGGAGTCCGTCATAAAACATTAAATTTATCATCTTTTCTTTAAAAAGTCAGAAACTTATGGAAATTAATATATATATTATATATTAAGAATGTCGGAGAAGGTGGTGGAACATTGGAACATTAATTACGGGTCTGGAATTTGCAGAAATCAAATGCAGAGAAAATGCAGAGAAAATGTATGCGAGTTGTCACCACCACAGTGTCTGCATTGCATCCTGGGCTGGCTTACATGAAAGCAATTTTATTCATTACAGAATTAGACAACTCCATCTGTCTAAGCTTGTCTAGCTTGAGAAAAAATTGCAAGTGATTTCACATATTATGATTATGATTAATGAGCTGAAATGGTACAAAGTGAGGATGGATGTAATCGGTCTTTTATACCAGAACGGAAAAGCACCCATAAGGGTTAGTCTTGTTTTCACAATTTCCTAATAGCTCCTAATAGTTCATGAAGTAACCTCATAACCTTGAAACTGGAAAAGATAGAGCACTGGGCAGTGTCAGGAGTTCAATGGTGTGGACTGTGGAGTAAGGAGAAAATCTACAAGCTCAGAAAAGTAATTATATATTTATATTACACAAAAAAAGGAAAAGTACTAATGTTGGTCTTTACAAACTCTTCTTTGTTTTTGATGACACAATAGCTTGCAATACAAGATATAATCATGATATAAAAATGAAGATGGAAATTTTAGGGCTCCGAACTGACGCACCTCTTTGTATACACTTGCAGCTGAGCAAGCAGTCTGCCATGGCATGTATAATTCATGTTTGTGCTTAGGTTAGCCTAGTCACTATGAGCTAGTAAAATCTAAATTCCCTTGGCACAGTTAAGTAACACTCATTCACCAATGCACCAAGGTCATTTCATGTCAATGTATGTACAAGTGCAACCCACTAAACTGTGTCCTTGGTAGATGAGCATATTGTAACTCATAGTGGGTACTGCCAGTAAAAGTATAACTCACTATCGTGACAACTCGCACGCTTGGAACTCTGCATTTTCTATTCTGCAAATTACAGAGACCGTTTAATTCCTTTATACTGGCGGTAAGCATATGGTGTTTTACCGAACAGGGCCAATGGTCAGTTGACATCAAATAACAAGCTTGTTTATTGTAGACTGGATTTAATAAAAGGTGTAGGGACCTTCCATATGTCTGATTTATGCTGGTACTACAATTCATTATTATTTATTGATATTATAATTGCTATCACGAATGACACTAGTTAGTAATCACTATAAATTTATGTTTACATTATTGAAAAAATAATAATTTTCGACAATCTTATTCTCAAATTAGATTCATTAAGACTACCAAGTTTTAAACAAATTCTAATATGCTTCATGCGAATATCGACACTAAAACACGACATAGGTATATTGAAGTCCTGTCTCACATAGGAATATTTGTTTCTTATACAGTGCGTATCAATAAAACCGCAACAAAACTTTCCCCAATTTTTGTTGAGGTAATTGGTAAAATATTACCAAAATTAAAACTAGTTGCCATCTTAAAGCCATAAATCCCCTCTTTCCAATGATAGGTTAATTTACTCATGGCGGTCATGGATAAACCGATTAATCAATGTTTTGCACAATGGGACAAAGTCAGCTTGGCACCAAGTTTCATTAAAAATCCCATTGCCTTGCGACTAGTGAGAAGAGAGGGAAAATTGAAAATTGAAATGGATTTGCAGACAGAGCCCCAAACAAACCGTCTTATTGCAGCGGTATAGCAGATTTTTAGTGAAAAGTCACCGCGCGCTAGTCACCGATGGCAATTCGCGCATGTGTAGTACCATTCGGGTGACTGACCTAAGTATGCACAGAAACACGAATCTGTGTGTACATGTACGTGTAATGTGCAAACATGCTTGAGCGCGCCCAAAAAACGGGTACTTGCATATGCTTATGACAGCAATCAATACTCCCATTGCAACTATGCATTCCCAGTTCAAAACTTGTTCCACTGCTGGAAAAAATATCCATGCATATTGGCTATGTCACCTATTAAAATTTATATGTCACCTTGCAACGATGGACAATGTGGGGTTCATGAATGATTTAAGTAATACCGACACCACATAGGAGATCTCACTCGTACATTATATCGCCCATAATCTACCATTATTTAGGAGTACTTTTTCAACCTCAATTTACGGGATGACTCTCGGCGCAACGGTACTTGTACATAAAACAACACAAACACTGAACAAGGAAAAATCTTATTTAAATTCGTTTTCAGCTTTCCGATAGCCCAGACCATACCGGATTTTCCCATTCTCATTGCGCATATAAAGGCCGTCTTCTCAAACGATGTTTAACGCTATCACTGCTTAAATCGCCAATTTAAAAAACGCCCCCCGCCCAAAAATAAACGCTATTCTCAAAGCATGGTGAACTTTAACGCTGTTTAATTTTAGCAAACACCGTTAAACAGGCTAAAACGTTGTTAAACTGAGACTTGGTCCGGAGGTAGTTAAGGCGTGTTTAACTTCACGTTTTATCAAATGTCTGATATTTTCATTCGTTATGTCATACTCGTGTTGACACCGTTACCTCATTATTTCTCTTATTTTTCTTTTTTGAGTATTCAATTGATTTCTTCCATTTTTTCCTCGTTGTTCTATTTTCAGCTCGTGTTTATCTGTTTAGTATTGAATGATATAGCAAGTGGGACACAAAACGACATATTAAAAAACGGTTTTTTAAAATAGGCCCGGGGTTTTGTCTGAATCATTCAACCAATTCTAAAGCTCCTTGCGTAACCGCGGACATTCTTGAAATTAACACGTGGGCTTCCCTGCATTGCATTTACAAACTACGGAAGGCATTGTCTGACATATTATGTATAATATTGTTCACGCACCACCCGTAATGATATAGGCGAAGATAAGTCACAGTTCGGTGGATGATATTTACGGGATTTTAAATACAGTGGGAGCTAACGACTTGTTAATATTTAACTGCGGTTTTTTTTAAACAGTGCGTTTAGCTCTAACCACAGTTTAGGCCTACACACCGTTTATTTTAAACACCATCGTGTGAGGAATACGGCCTAATTTTTACCACATGAGGTCTAAAAGTCTATCGACGTAATGAACACACAATTCCGGAATTCAAAATCTCCCAAAGCTGTATCGCAAATATGACGTCACCAGTCATATGAGAGTAATGCGCGGCGCTCTTCATTTGTAAAAATGTATTGAAGATAGAAGTGTGTACGTGCCGAGGTGTGTTTTGAACCCAACCTATGATACATTGCAATGTCCCTATAGACCAGTTAACACCGATGTTTGTTTACACATATAGGGCCTGGTATCTTGAAATAGGTAGGCATGACTGTTACACACTGTGCATTGTATTGTTAGAGTTTTAATTTACTATGGGCCATAATGGTTCGCAGGTATGATTCGCAGGCAACAAAATAGTGACGTAGGATGTTAAATGGTTTATTCAATGTACTAAAACACGTGTCAGTACTTAATTGGTTAAAAGTGTTCAATACGTTTTAGTATACAAAAAATTATGATCTTCGGGAAACATTTAAATATATTTCATGACACACTCAGATGCTGTGTGAATTCTTTATGACAAATAACGCTTAGAAGTTTTATACTCTAATAAGTGGCGGCTCCAGAATCAGAAAAGCAGGGGGACGAAAGGAAGAGTTAAAATACGCGAGTCCTCGCAAAATAAGTTTATTAATGCAGAATCTTTTATTGAAGTAGGGTTATTGTGTTCAAGTAGACCAGTAACGACATTCCTAGCTGAAATACCGGGTGACCAATTAAAAACTTTAACCAAAATGAACGTGATATTTTTCCACTTGTTATTTTGATATCTGTGGATTTTATTTTGTAATAAAAGAAGGGGTAATTGAGCATCTTGCCTGTGAAAAAAAAATAATTTTGTTGAGTGGTTTCAAGATATGGTCCAACGAAAAATGAGTCAGCAAAACAACTTGTTTACGGAGCAATCATTTTTAGGCATGGGAATCCCCAATGCCCAAATGAAGCAGATCGTGGCCTACCCCCGAAACCAAGACAGAAAAACTGGTGGTTACATAGCACAAAGGATGCCTATATTCAGATTTGAAAACTTTATGTGACTTATCAATTACATCATGGACATACCATGGACAAATGCAAGGTGATCAATTATCCATTCTTTATGATAAAATTAAAACCATTCAAATTAAAAATAGTGGAAAGAAAATCACTTTCATTTGGGTTAAAGTTTTTATTGTGTCACCCTGTTAATGTGTAACGAGTGATGTGAAGCAGATTCAACGTGTTGTTGCCAACACGCATTTTTTTAACACTGCTTTCGCCCCTGCTTTTCCGATGCTGGAGCCCCACTTGCAAATATCTCCAAAGTCCGTAGATGGTCTCTATATGTGAAAACTTCGCCATTTATTTCTGCTCCCGTTATTGGCGGATAAAACGCAGAGATAAGACAGTATGTGCGGAGGAAAGCTCGCACTGTAGTCGACGAAGATAAAGACAGTATGTGAAACTCGTTTCATGTGCAGAACGCTTGCACTGTTGATACGACGCCAGATAAGACAGTATGTGAAAACGTTTCATGGGAGGAGGGAGAACGCTCGCACTGTTGATACGACGCCAGATAAGACAGTATGAGAAATTCGTAGGCGGAATTTGCATAATCTTAGTCAATAGATCTGTATGTGAATGCGAAATTTACATTAATCTTAAGCGGGACACATAGGCCTAAGTTAAGATCTCAGTATTAGGACATACCCATTGGTTGGTGTATTGTAGCACTCAGAAATGCACACCCACCCAACAAAAAAATGTTTGTGAATGTTATAAAATCTTCGAAAATGATATGAAAATGTTGTAACAATGTTTAACAAACATCAAAATGTGTGTTGGGTTCTTGGATTATTATGAAAACATTTTTGCAAACAAAACATTTTCTTCCGATGTTACCAGATATTTAAAAAAAAAAATATCCAAACATGCATTAAAATATAAAGGTAATTATCGTGAGAAAACAACAACGTCGTCTTTGCTGTTACTCAGAATATTTTACTATATGCCTTCACGAATGTTTAACACCATGTTGCATCTAGAAGTAAAATTTATCACTTACCGGTCGGGAATCCAAACCTTGTTCTTTTGAGGGGGGTGGAGAATCCAATGTAGTAGTCACTAAACCACGGGTATTACTTACCTGTTAATTTTATATTAAATATAAAAGCATCCATTTGGTATTTCTGTTTGTTTAGTTAAGCAAACCTTCAAATATATTATTTGGTTGTCAAGATGGTATATTGTCTTTGTTGCTGTTATTTTTGAGTTCTAGGGTTCCTGCGGGTTAGACATATACATACATATTATGCGTGCATAATGATCTTTATCAAACGTTTGCCTAAAACATAAAAAAATGTTTGCAACATCATTAAAAAATGCTTGCCTAACATCATGAAAATGTTTGCTAACATATAAAAATGTTTTTTGCCTAACACCATAAAAAATGTGTGCTAACATCATAAAAATGTGTGCAAACATCATGAACATGTTGCCTAACATATAAAAAACTGATTTGCCTAAATCATAAAATGGTTATAGAAAGGTTAATAACATGAAATCATAGATTCAAGAAAACATTTCAAAACGTCTGATTTGCAATAACAAACTATCACATACCTATATATATGTGTGGTTTTTTGTGTGAATGGTATTTCTATAGGCCACCATGTTTAGTACTATTATAACTTCAAGCAATGTCACACAACTTAAACAAAATCGTTTAAGGTCTTGGTTGTTTAGTGCGCTGTTTGCAGAACATTTCATTACCATTGCGGACAATGTTTGAATAAACATTTGAAAATGTATATAAAGTTATGAAAATGTATGTGGTTTGCTGAGTAGTAATAGGCCTAAACATAATGTCGTGCATAGTACAGGACAATAATAATATTTGCTTAATGTCAAATAAATCGACATCACATTTGATAACATGTTTAAAACGATGTTGAAAAAATGAAATATGATCAGATCATTATTACTGGAATTGTTGCCAATATTTGCTTACAATGACTTCAAAAATAATTTCAAAGGCACTTTTTAATAACATTTGCACAGTGTTGGAAAACATTATGAAAACAATATCATCAAAAGTTGTTATTAAAACATTTCATAAGGTGATATATACGGATATCCATACAGTGTACGGTTATAATGTTTTAAAACAATCGTCATATCATATTTTGATTACATTCCAAAATAAGATAAGATAAAACCCAACATCTTGATAACATTTGTTTGAAATTGTTTTGAAAACATTAGAAAAAAAAATGTTCAGCAGAAAAGCCTTTTAGCAACATCTCTAAAATTTACTGTATCTAAGAGTTAATGTTCTGATGATATCTCTATAACAAAGGCTTACGAGATTGTGTAGTAAAGGTTTGACAAATGTTGTTTTAATATTTGATGGAAAAGTTGCAATTAATCGGCAATTTGTTTTCGAAAGTCATATGAGCAACATTTTAAGAAACATCGTCAAAACATTGTAAAATGTTTCCTAATGTTTCACAAAAAATTTCTTCAAAACAAATATTAATCCGAGTTTGGAAAGCTGTTGTTATGAAAACTATGGTTTGCTGGGCACCACCCACTATCTGAAAATGTAAAAAAAAGTCAGATAAGGAAGTATGTGATGTGGGCAACGATATGATAAGTATAGATTTTGTGGGATATGGACCTTATTGAGGTTGAAAATTTCCCAAAAAACTGGTGCATTGTGGATGGAACCCCAATACACTCACGTATGTACTGTAATGAATAAGGCAAACGCTTAAAAAAAACCCCATCGAAACCCCTTAAGCCACCAGCTTGTGCAACGGCTGTGGAGCTGTGGAGCTGATCGAAACGACACCAAACCTGCCGAATTTGACATAATTCTATATAATGCCCTTAATACCATGAAATTACCCAAGTTTAGTTCATTCACCTCAATTTAACCAATGGAGCGGCTGGGAGCCTCAGCTGTAGAATCGACAGAAAAGGACATTGCGATGACCGTAAAATTGTATAAGTAGTTCAAAGTAATCACGCGTGCTCAACCTTTACACAAATACAGACTGTCACCCAAAAACATACAATATAAGATTTTTTTTTTTGCCAAAAATTAAGTAATCTCACTGGAGTTTTACTGACTCTTTTTAGGAGTATTATGCCAGCTTTTATGGGATTTGATTTTAGTTGGTGTATTTGTAATTCGGGTATGGTCCGAGTTTATGGCTAATTGATTGAGGAGAAAGTTGAAAAACCTGTTGGGCCAGTTTCGGATATCCCGATATCAACAAAGTTTCCATTGAAAATCACCTTCAAGTGACATTCCTTATTGAAAATTTACAATAAAAAGTAGGTATAAAGTGTTGCTTCGAGTCTATAAAAATAATTTATAAACTTAAATGTCGAATTACTAATAAATTACAGTAGCATTGGGAAATTCAATTCCAAACAGTCCCGTTGTGTCTAAGCCTTTACTACAAGGTTTCAGCAGAAGGTAGTAGTTAGAACAATAAAAACCCAACCTTGTTGAAACAAAACTGAGAGCTTTGACCCACACTCATCCTTTCCTTATTGCTTTGTTGAGCGCTGCTTTTTCATCATATCTCCTGGGAGGAGTGGGAATAGGGGAGGTAAAATTGTTCACTTCACATTAGAGCTTGTCTATCCCCAACAGACTTGTAGACTGTTACATTCGTTTCAGCAGTTCAAATTCCCCCAAATTGCCATGAATTTCATGATTTGTCCCCCTGAGGGTCAGTCCCCCATTTCACCACAACATAATAATTTCTGGTGTTTCACTGAAAAAAAGATATTGATTGTTCAATGCCATGATAATCATTCACTCTGGATCTGTAAATATGCTTTTGTTTGTTGAAACGGGTTTTTAATCCCCCAATGATGCTACACGCCTGATGCCTTTAGTTTTCTTGAACCTTAGGTGAAACTGGCCCAAGTGGTATTTATCCTTTGTGTTTCATTGACAATATCTGCTTCGGGGTCCAGCAAATTGGATGGATAAAACGCGAGGATTTAGCTTCTTAGGATCTTGTCTAATAACTAAAGTCAAAATATCTGGCAACAAGGTCAGTTATATTTTTTTACAATTTTTAGTTTGATTGTATAGTTTTTATTGACATGATGTATTTTTAAGAAGGAATGAGGAGATTTCCTGAAGAAGCGCCCCATTTTTGTCGAACCCGGGTTTTTTTGCATTATTTGGAATGCTTTCCAAGTATTAGATCACACTGAAGGTGAATAATAAGCCGACTACACCGTCTTTATGTTATAAGATGATGATTTAGGACTTTATGTAGTGCACGACAGAAACTTCAAAGGCACCGGTGTTGATTGGGGAAAATTACAGTAGTCAGGCAAGTTCAAAACAAGGTTTGCGGTTTTTGCAGGGGGTTGAAACCGCATTTCAAACCAGTGTCGTCGGTGTGGGCGTGACATTTTGAATATTGCACGGAACTATCATTATCAGTTGGGGTGCTTGTATTACACCAACATAATATCAATTTCGATACAACAATCCGCCAAAATATCAGTGTGATGTTGGGTGCTATTGGGTGGTTAAATTTGTCCTAACCCATGGCCACACAACGAATGAATGGACACATCCGTCGTCTTGATGTAATATAAACCGCCTCAATGAATACATCTTTTCACCTAAGCGGCATTCATTATGAGAAAAAAAAGAGTATTGAGCACCAATGATAAGGTACACTATTATTACACCGGCCACCTCTAACACATACATTAATGTGTATCACTACGAGTAGTTGTATTGCAAAGCGGCACCCCCAGCAGTAGTGGAAGAAGCGAGGCAGCCATGCTTTCTATTGTTGGTACTCTTTTGTTTTCTTTGTGTGGTCGGCAAAAACATGCGAGACGGTGAAGTGCTAAAGATTACGTAAGTTGCCTCTCTATCTATTATAGAACCTATTTGGGTTTTTTGTGTCGCATGAACGAATGTTCATGGAGGTACATAACTAGTCCAAATTTGGTGTGTCCGTTCTGTATGTTTATGTCCGTTTATGTCCGTCCATATGTTCGGTTACCTTTTAAAATGCTCTGTAGGCTAAATGCTATACCCGATATATTACATGCTAGGATGATTAGAGTGAGGAGCCGCAAATATTATGTG
This sequence comes from Ophioderma brevispina, assembly GCA_023653785.1. Lineage (NCBI taxonomy): Eukaryota > Metazoa > Echinodermata > Ophiuroidea > Amphilepidida > Ophiodermatidae > Ophioderma > Ophioderma brevispina. The sequence continues at coordinate 59,462 of JAMKCH010018512.1, forward strand.
TAGTTTTGTTGCTGATTATTGCATAGTCATTGTTATTGTAATTAGCCTTATTTGCATATTTTAGACAGTTCGGTTAACCTTTTTTGAAATGCTCTGATGCTAAACGCTAAGCCCGATTTACTTCATACTGGGTAGGGTGATATAGTGTGGTGCCAGAATATTATGTGTAGTTTTGGCTGCATTATTGCATATCATGATATTAATTAGCTTATATTGGGACGGTTCAAAATGATAACCTTTTCCAGCAAGGATTGTGTGCAAGTTATCTGGAGTTTCGTAAGGGTATAATGTATGAAATGGTGCTGGAAGGAAGCGGGATATAAAGAGGTTCTCGGCCGATGATTAGATGTTGGGCATACTTTCGCACAAGTTACATATGCAAATGAACTAATTACTATGCAAAAACTCAGCGTAATCGCTATTTTTTTGAAACGGTACATCGGATATGCAAAATTCCTTCACTGCCTGAAAACCCATTATGGTGCGCAATCTTCTTGCTATGAAAGTCATGAGCATGGGCTTAGGTATGCAAAAGAGCTAATAAAATCTGCGTTTAATTGCTGATCGCTAAAAATGGTTACATCGGATATGCGAAATCCCTTGATACATGCAAAACTACTATACCATATATCTGGTGTGTGAATCCATATGGAGGGGCAGGGTGGGGTGGTGTTGAGGAGGGGGCAGGGTGGGGTGTGGAAGAGAAGGCAGGGTGGAGTGAGGGAGTGATGGGGGAGGAGGCAGGTTGGGGTGTTGGGGAGGGGCAGGGTAGCGTATTAGTGGCGAGGTGGGGTGCGGCGGGGAGGGGGGGTGGGTGGGGTGCGTCGGGAGGGGTCTGGGTGGTGTGCATATGCGGTGGGGTCAGGATGGTGTGTGTTGGGGTAGGTGATCGAGGAAGGGTGGGGTGAGTCGGAGGGGGCGGGGTGCCTCTGTGGACCTTGGGGGACCTCATGTGACCTTGGTGACTTTTGTGACTCATGTGACCTGGTGACCTCCATGTGGACTTTGGTGACCTCATGTGGCCGGCTTGGTGAGCTCATGTGACTGGTGGACCTTGTGTGACCGTGTGTGACCTTTGTGATGTAACCTTGGTGAATTGTGCTTGGTACTCATGTGACCTTTTGTAACCCATGGCTTGGTGACCCCATGTGAACTTGGTTGGACCCCAGTTCCTTGGTGACCCCATCGTGACTTGGTGACCCCATGTGACCTTGGTGACCCCATGTTGACCTTGGTGACACCACGTGACCTTGGTGAAGCCCACGCGACCCGTTGGGTGACCCCATGTGACCTTGGTGACCCCATGTACCATTGTTGCCTGTGGTGACCTTTGTGACTGTGTGACCTTGTGACTGTGACCTGTTACCCTCATTTGACCTTTGTTACCCCCATTGTGACCTTAGTTCCCCATGTGACTTGGTGACCTCATGTGACCTTGAATGACGCTCATGTGACCTTGGTGACCTCATGTGACCTTGGTGACCTCATGTCATTTGCCCCTTCCCAAATCGGTGTGCCGGGGTAGGGTCAGGTTGGGATGCGAGGGGGTGTTGTGTCGGGGGGGGAAGGGTGCGTCGGGGGCAGGGTGCGTCGTCGGGGGGCAGGGTGCATCGGGGGGGGGCGGGGTGGAGTGACCTCATTTGACCTTGGTGACCTTTGTGACCCCATTGGACCTTTGTAACACTTCTCCCCGTGCATTGTTTTCTTTCTAATCATTTGCCAAACTTCAATAAAGCAAGTGATCGCGCGAACCAGGCGACACTTGTGGTTTGAGAACCGCCTGTCTTTTGGACTTGTTGTCCATAAACCTTCGAAGCGTTCTTGGTAGTGATTTTTCAGCGATCCAGTTTCATTTGAAGAAATTCGTATCCCCCCTCAAAAAATATCTTCCTCCTGTCCCTTTAATTTTTTTGTGGCCTTGCGGCTGCTCCATCTAATCAACCTGGCCTCTCTCACGTGTGGCGCATAGTCAAATGAATTGAATCTATTTCATGTTTATTCATCTTGCCGGATCTTCAGGCGTTGGCCTACCTGCGTTTCGCAGATGATATCGTCCGATTAACAGACAATGAACAATAACTGGAACTTGAATGCGCAATGAACTTCATCAGTGAAAAGCAATAAAGTAGGGCTAAATATCAACATGAAGAAAACACAAGTTATGTTCAATTGTTATGCTACAACCAGAGAAATTAGAGTTAACAAGATACAAGCACACACAACGACTGACAAAAATATATAACCTAGGCAACGGTAAATGTGAATAGAGCCATCTTGTGAGAAGTAAACACGAAATTCAAGTGGTCGTAAGTATTTGGAAGTTGAATAACATCATTAAGATTACGTTGGAAATATGTCTGAAAGCGCAAGGTAAGTTCAATCAATTCATCATACCGGCAACGAGCTATGGAGCATAGACATGGGGTGTCACTAACAAACATGGAGCAAAACTCAAAACCCACACAAAGAAGTAATGGAAAGATGTATGCTAGGTACACCACTAGGGATGAGGCGTGCAGATGGATACGAGAGCAGACCAAAGTTTAAGACGTCATTAAACATATCAAATTAAGAAAATACAGCAAGTAAAACTTGGACATTCCCCCTTGCCAAGATGGCAATCTGGCACATTACCTCAGATTACCTTTGTTGACCTTGGTCCATGACCTTTGACATCATCCACACATGAAGAACCCCTATTGCACCTTAACCCCAAGTTGGTTTAAAAAAATTCGAACTTTAACTTTTCGAAGGAAGAAGCGAAAACGAAACCTAACCAAAACCTTACCAAACTGAACACACACACATACATACGACAATGTGGCGGGGCTGGAAAGCATATCATACATTCCATGTCCATCGGCTTTTCCTCCTTGTTTTATATTAAGAACACTTCTACAACCGATGGTGGTGCCTTTGGTTTTGTCCGCGGCCCGACCAATCAGATCAGGGCAAAGCTTAGCGGGGGCTTGGCGGCCTAAGTCACATGCACACCATCTTGGAAAAAAATAGGTTACGTCTAAAGCCGAGATTTGTTACCTTAAAATAAAATTTACTGTCTTTGTGTTAACATTGGAGGATCTAAGCATCATTCATTACACCTGGGATAAGGAAGCAGCACATCTTGCCCGTTTTTGGCCCGGATTTTTCTGTACTTTTTGAGTGAAATCGCGAAATGTGGGGTTCGTAGTGAACAAGGTTGCAGACATTTGCGGCAATGTGTTTCCGTGAAGCATGTTTCCTGCTCGGTGGTGCATGAACCGAGTTTAAAGATTAAATTTAACCAAAGTAACGCTGCTTCTTTCAAATTAATCCGAATCACAGTACATAATGGGATGCTTCTTTCTCTCCGTCCTAAATTAGTCAGTCGCTACAGATTTTTTTGATCTAAGAGCCGATTTTGTGACATTTTATTTGAAAGAATTCCACTTCGGGCGCTTGTAATGATCATACACTGAATTTGTTTGTTCATGGAAGTCATGTCCTGCCACTTTTGCCCCAAATTTTGTGTGTTATTTATATGAACGGGACGTGTTGTGTTCTAATTAAATACATCCCAGCGGACATTTTGGCGAAGTCGCCGCCGCGATCTGTTGTGCCATTTTGAGCCTCATTTATGATGATGAAAACCGGCGCGTGAGTTGTTTTTCTTTTCTTACTTTCATGAAGCCTGCCATGTTAGGTGATGAGTTTGAGATCGTCTCGAACCCGGTTTTTGGCATCGTCTTTGCAATGTTATAGTAGTGGATGGGCGTGGCTTGACAATCGCTTTTGCGTGATAGGTATATGCATTTTTTTTCCCCGTCGTCAGATGTTTTCCCCGGACATACTTTCAAGTGTTGGTAACATCGCTAGCAGTGATATGTTGTTTTTGTGCAAAATACTAATTTAGTAAATTTTGAATCGGGTAAACTTTATGGTAGGCTTAATCAGATGATTTGGATACAGTTGTGTGCACGGATGGATATGGAATTGTCTGCTCTTTGACCTGCTCCATCAGGCCTTATGCTCTGGTGGTTTCTAAAGTCGGGATTATTTGTTTCTATGTTATCCCCTCATTCTAGTCGTGGGTTTTTATTGTTTTGTTGGGACCTAAGGGGTAAATTAGGGATGGGCCAAATTTAAATGTGGTTGTAGAGTTTAGGCATTTGCACCAGAGTATTTGCATGTTCTTTTACAGAAAGATATGGTTGTGAAAAATACCCGTTATATAAAGGGGTATCATTTACCTTTTTTTCTTAACATCTATAAAGTTCCAACTTCAAGATTTTCGCCTGGATTCATAGTGGAATGAACCTGTCAGCCCTCGGTTTTTTTGGACCTTACATTTTATGGTTCATTTGTTTGTTATGTCAAGATTGACATCTAAGTCAGTAAATATTTTTTGTCCTTTAGTCTTACCCACAAAAGAAATGGAGATCATTCCAATCAGAAATGGACCAAAAGTAATTTGATAAGCAGTCCATGTTCATGTTTGGATCAAGATTCATTGATTTGTCCTTCATTTTTGGCGTTTTTTTAAGATAGCGTTTTTTCCAAAATTTAGCTCATGTAAATCGTGTAAATTGTTGGTGCTGAAATGTGATGAAGAAATTTGTCAAAGCTTTTAATTGTAGGGGTGCAGGAGATTTTTATTTTTCTAATCCACAAGCAGTGTCGGTACATTGTGTTGGAGTGCTGGTATATTATAATATCTGGTAAAGTGTGCTTTCATAAATTACAGGAGTACTATATGGTTTATGTATAGATGTGAATCATGGTAAATATTTCATGACAACGACAGCCTTTGACCCCCTGGTTTTTCATATGTTTGATACACATATTTGTTTGAACACGCCCCCCTCTCTCCATGTAAATATTAGACAGGTTTTTGGATAACTTTTGTGATATATTCCTCCAAAATATCAAGCAGTATATTTTTGTATTCTTTTGTGTACTCATTGCCAAAAAAACTGCCAAACAGTAGTACTGGTCCACAAGGCATTTTGGACACCGATTTCTTATTATATGTACATGTCTTTCAACATTTTTGCATTAGTGGACGCATTCAGTATTTTTTGTAATCAGGGGCCTACCAAGTTATTCATAGGCCTGTGATGTGTATAGTTGGTAAAGACTAGTGTGATTGTAATATTTTAAAAAGCTTTTGCTCATAACATGAAGGTGTGCTGTCTTATACACAGAAGTTTTGTCCGTCCAGACATAGGTTTATATTTTTTACATTAATTATATTGTGTGCTACTATTATTATGCAACTCATGTATGAAGTAGAGATTGAAACACTCATCCGTGGACTTCAGCTAAGTTTTCCTGCACTTTAGGATGCTGATGTGACAGTACGTGGTGATTTATAAAACCATGATTTGTATTTATTTTGTATATGTATCAGGTAACACTTACTTACGCATGAGACCCCAAATTGTTTGTACAGTTTTTTTAGGAGATGGTCAAGGAAACTAATTGATAGAGATTATTGCTAAAATTTCCCATGATTCAGTGCAGCTTTATTTAAGTCTTGAGTATGGACGTGGACATTTCTTGCTGTGTTTAATCTATGCAGATGTCATTGCTTTTCAGATTGGTGATTTTTTCAATCATGTTTATGGCTGGTCCATGTTCATTCAAATATTCATAATTTTTGAATAATTTGGAATATTACCACTAGTGACAGGGTGCTGTCATTGTTCCTGGACTCACTGCACTGTTGCAAAGTTATGAAGTGTTCACAAATATTGAGTGGTGTCTCATTACTCCTTAAAATGGATTAATCATCTGTAATGATTAAACTTAAACCAAAATTAGGTTTAAGGCTTGAGCACTGGGTGTGAGAAAGAATTAAGAATAAGTTTAGCAGCACTGGTCTTCAAGGATGACCATGTGGTTCCATGTGAATTGTGCTGGGTAGGCATGTTGTTTTTCACATGTGAACAATCAGGAAGGGCAATTGTTTACATAGTGTTTTGTTAACCGTTTTGGATGGTTCTGGAAGTGCTCAGTGTCCTTTTTAGACACAGACATTGATAATATTTTTAGTGGTGGTTTTGTGCTCTGTATTTACTCGCAAGGTCCATGTACCCCCTTAGTCTTGTGTGGTGTTATACAGTACTTGATTATGTGCGTGTATTTTACAATGTATGGTCACATTCTTCAGAGTCCTTGCCTTGTATGGCGTATGCCATAATTCATATGCCCATGCAACCAATAATAATAATTATAAATAAAAATAATGAAAAGTACTTTTGTGTATTCAGGCTAATAGTTTTTCTATTCTTGTTTCTTCAAAAATGCCACCATCTGGAAAAAATAGGGGATAGAACTATACCATTGTTTTGAGGAGCGGATGTCCAAATTGTACCAAATTGTACCAAGACTCATGTACGGTGTTTGTTTTGTCGAGAAAGGGGTCGACATCCCAGGGTAGACATCAATTAATTTAACAGGCAATAATTGATCTTAGAGCAACAGAGCTCCCGGAAACATTGTTGTGCCACTCTCCTTTTTTGTTGCCTCCGATCCAGTCCAAACACAGTAGTTCTGCCTCCTAACTTAACACCCTGGGTTGTTTTTGGGAGTCGCCAAAAGCCAACCAGTGCCACGCTACCACAAATGCATTGGGTTGGGCGGGGCGAGTCGTCGCACCCCCCCCGTCCCTCCCCCCAAGCTACACAACATACATACGGACATTCGCCCCTCTCAATATCCCACTACTGCTTTTCAAGCAGGGGAATACCACTGGAGATGGGCAAGACACATGGCACGATCAAATGATAATAGATGGTCAAAATGGCGGCCAATGACCGGCTCACAAGTAGGGTGGGCAAAAACATTGAGAGATGAATTGTGAGTTTTGTTTTTTTTGGTAGGCAGACATGGATTAGAGCAGCACAGGACAGGTCCAAGTGGCACCAGATGAGGTCGTAGCCTGCAGTAAGCTGCAAGGGTTTAGAAGAAGATATGCCCGGATTCCAAAAAAGGTGTTTAAACCACTGTTTGATTTAAGTAAACCGAACGTTTATCTCGGAAATAGTGGGTAGACAATGATTTTTTTAATTACGGTAAAAAGGCAACCAACATCTGTCATATATAAACAAATAATTGATAATCAATCTGTACTAAACAAGACAACATATCTAGATTATTTTTGAAAAAAAAACAACTTTTCATAATTTTAATGAATTCTTACCTATCCACCTCACTACTTCCAAAAACGCCTTCTTTGCTATGGTTTGCAGCTTTAAAACCCTTTAAGCCATGTGGAGACGGCAGTCGCTTGGAGATCAAACAACTTGTAATTTGGCAAAAATAATTCAAACGTATATGTTTTCCAAGATTATACTCGAATTAGCCTGAAAAATGCATTAAAATACGCCCCAACGCCTATCTAGGTCCAGTGGTTTTGGAGTCCATCTAAAACCAATGACATAATTATATGCGTGTTCCAACATATACAAAATCTAACGGTTGAAGGGTTACAAACCGATCTGACCAGAAGATAAGTTTCCTTGCATCTACCAAGTAATCCCATGCGGTTGAAGCATGCGATCCAAAAATAGGCGGCCATGAACCTACCTTAGAATGTTTACTGAGGAAAACAAACATTGATATGAACAAGGACACGGATCAAGCATTATAATTGTGTGATGGATGCATTCTTTCGAATCAATAACGTGTCCTTATCCCATTCTGTGAACCAGTGGCGCATTGTACTTTTACCTTCCCTTAAAATATTAGCCATATCTCTGGATTGCAACAACCAACTCGATGCGTAAACGGCATTCAAAAGCTATAAGACTTCTTTAGTGGCATGATGCCAACAATATTACGTCACTATTTTATTTTTTCACCTCCAACGAGGTGCTTTTGCCATGCAGCCATTTTTTGTGAACACCCCTGTATAGTGAAAAAGTGGAAAGATGGGCACATGCCCGTACTTTTTTTAAGGAACCACCAGAGGCCGCTAGTCCCTGACGCCAGTTTCCCTGTCCTTATATTTGATATAGTGCTCGTGACAGCTCTCTTAGTTCCCCTTTGGATATTTAAATGATCAGAATAATTTTCTTCAAATTGCCAATAATAGACTTATTGTCAGCATGCTGACTGTCGCGTGCAGACACGGACCAATCACTTGGAACCGGGAAAATAACAGGTGCAATTTTCCCTTCAACCTTTTTAACCTACTAGTTAACCAGGATCGTTTCGAAGATCGAAGATCTTATTCACACTTCAATGTTTGCTGTCATTTCGTAACGTAAATGGCAAAGGGTCATTATGTGCAACAGGGCGGATCCAGGATTTCTCAATAGAGGGGGCGCCAAATTTTCTGGTCGGTTCAAAATTCTGAAGAGCGGGTGGGGGAGGGAAGGAACATATTGCGACCGCTGGGCGTCCACAAAGCTAGATATACACGGCGCCCAACACCCTGTACCGTAATTCTTGGAGATCTACAGGGCGCCGTTTGCGTAAAAAGGCATTTTTACACAATTACAGTGCACCCGACGCTCTATGCAACGATGTGCTCCGCAAAAAATAGAGGGGGCGCGCGCCGGGTGCGCCCCCCTCTAAATCCGCCCCTGTGCAAGAAGGCAAGCTGACAGAAAATGATTTATTTAATCGTCATATTTTATTTTATGGATTTACGTATGGTAGTAAGTAGGTCGACTCTTTTGAAGAATAACAATCGTAAAAATGTATTCAGACCATGAACTATTTACATGCATGATAAACTAATCATATCCACACCAAAATGTATTTAAAAAATTTGGGACGGTACATGAACTAAGATCCTGCATAATACTGTACAAAGATTAGGCAAAACATATCCGGTTACCACTGTTAAAAAAATGTCCGTAAAGTTACGGGAAATTTCCGGGCAGACAGTATTTCAAGTCATTTTAAGGGTAGTAGATTACAGAAATTTCGGTCAATAACGGAACTTTGACAGTAATTTTACAGAAATTTGTCTCATATTATGGAAAAAAATATGTATTTTAACAGAATTTTTCCGTAATTTAAAATTACGGAACCAAAAAAAAAAAAAAGTCCGGAAATATTGCTGCCAGAAATTTTTGAAATATTTCCGTAAATTAACATTTTTAGCTATTTTTTATGTTTTTTGTTTTTTATTTTTATTGTTTTCTAAAACAGATTTCTGTTTTCTTAATTTACGGAAATTTTTAACAGTGTAGCACGACCTATTTAAAACAAAATCATATTCAAATGTCCTATGCCAGCTAAAATCGTTGATTACGGATACCTTAAGATAAAGGTAAAGTGCCATGCCCGCATCAAGAGCTCGTGTGCAGATTCCCCTCTCTCTTTCCTTAGCTTTTGGTCCAGACTCCTCCGTATAAATGGGGGTTCGCCACTCCTCCCGTACAACGAGTCTGTTACCTTCCCATCTAGGCCATGCATACGTTTGCGATTTAACGATCTTTTCGTGCTACAGCGCTGGGGCCGGGGATCACTTACTTCCTTCACTAAAATTTTTAAAAATATTATGTAAACCAGGAAAAGCTGTATCACCAAATGAAAAGAGTGCACATTATTTAAAAAAAAATGAATAAAATGTCAACTCAATTTACTTCCAGAATGTCAGTGACCAATATGTACACGTAAACTCAAGCGAACAATAGAGCTAATGATATTCAAATAATTCAACAATCTACCTAAAACACTTCAGATCTTTTCTCAGCTGGGTATGCAGGTCCTTTGTTACTGCCCACACCTTTGAAAAGATTTCAAGATATATATCAGGCCAGGTGTTATGACTTCCCCGTATTGAGTAGTATCTGTTCATAACTTAAAGGGCAACATACTCACCTCGCTCATGATTTTTTTTTAAATGTAGGTCGCTTAAAGGCTGACTCAGAAATTTCGAAAAATAATTATTTTGAGTAGAAATTAAAAATAGTCCTCTAGAACTAAAGATAGTCACCTAAAATGTTCAATTCCAAAGATAGAAATGAATCGGATTTTCCGTTTTCATGCAGTAAACATTTATGCACAGTATAACAATGCCATAGGATACCGTGTATAACAAAAATTCCGGATCCGGAATTTTACAACAAAGTTGTGATTTTCTATATGAAGGACTTCGATTTGAGCTTAGTTATTTCACACAATGATTAGTATATGGACAAGCATTATGTACATGCAAAAAACACGATTTGTTTTGAAAAATGAGTGCGCCCTCATCGGGAAATCTCTGAGTCGGCCTTTAATACCATTGCCTTTCTTGGTAAATTGAATAGAAATAGGGTTTTAAAGACAATAACTTGCGGATTTAGGTTATGCACAAATTAGGTCAGGCCTTGCCATGGGCTTTTCTTTCATGAATTTGATCCCTTTACATGTTCTTTTCGAAAAAAATATTAATCATATGGTCAAAGTTAATTGAACATACAGTAGAATCTCAAGATTTATTTTATCGCGCACGAGGAAAGAACTTACGCCAATGCGGCAAGGACATAACATTCGAAATCTTTCAACTGCGTGCCAAATAACAAAAGGACCAGATGGTAAAAGGAATGTGGAAGTGTGTCCCGGGTTCGATTAGCTCCATTGTTCGCTGGAGCATGCTGAGGTCATGTGTATATCCATTGGTCACTGTAATTCTTTGGAATAATGAGTTTATTCTTTTTCTAAAATAATGTGGCATCTCTTTTACATGTGGGGACACAGCTTTTCTTGGTTAAGATGAAATTGGTTTAATTTTAGTGAGGAAATAAGTATCCCAAGGTATGTAGCAGAAATTTAATTAAAAGGCATATACCGGGCCTATTGGGATAGCGTCGATTAGTTAGCAGAGGAGGCAAAATAATGTGGCCCGATTCACCTGTTTCATGTACGAAGTAAGATAATTCGACCTTTCATGTTGACATCTATTACAAAGAGAGTGTCAAAACTTGGTGTTCTATCCAAATACGGGTGACTATAAAACAAAGACCAAGACCAAAGACCCAAGACCCCCTCAACTATAAAACACTGACCCCCTCAACTATAAACAAATCTTTGTTTTATAGTTGAAGGGGGTCTTTGTTGATCGTTGAGGGGGTCCTTTGTTTTATAGTTAGGTGGTCTTTGTTTTATAGTGTTAGGGGTTCTTGTGTCTTTGCTTTTGGTCTTGGTCTTTGTTTTAATAGTCACCCCCAAAATACGGGTGCGCAAAAGTCAATAACATTCACCGCGCCTGTTTGCAATTGAAGACCACTGAAGCAAATACCATTAGTCAGAATATACGTGGGGGTACCATTTATTCAGAAAACCCCCCCCTACTCAGAGAACCCACTATTCAGAAAACCCATTACTTACTCATAAGGTCCCTATTCAGGAATTCCTGATATTGGGGATTGATTTCCTATAAAATGAATCCATTAGTACAGAAACCCGCTACTCAGAAACCGTTACTCAGAGGCCAGTTATTTCAGAATATTTTTCTGACTATAAATTTCTGATTAACGAATCCGTTTTGCGAAGGCCACCCTCTGCTCAGAAAACTCGTTACTCAGAAGACCCACTAATCAGAAACCCACTAATCAGAATGCCCGTTTGTCAGAATTTTCTGAATAGCGGGCCTTCTGAGTAACGGGCTTTCTGAATAGCGAGTCTTTTTTTTAATTTTTTATTAAAAGGGTCCCTATTCAAATTTTCGGAGTATCGCGGCTATCTGAGTAACGGTTTTCTGAGTAGCGGTCCCATTTTCGCCATTTAATTTAAAGAGGTCCAAAGTCCGACTTTTCTGGGTAACCGACTTAAAAGCAGCCTTGCTTTATAATAACACACTTTCTTAGTTTTGGGTTTTCTCTTTGTTTTAGTTTTCCCTTTGTTTTGGATCGTTTTTTATTTGCATGTTAAACGGCCCAATATTTAGTTGCGAGTTTATTTCCTCTCTCCTCCCTCCTCTTTTTCCAACCTTTCTCATTGCAATGTTTCTCTTTATTTCACATGCGATCGAAAAAAATGATTCCCCCCTGGGCCTTAGCACGGCGCCATGCAACCCCCGCCCCCCAACATAGTTGAACAATTATTTTTCCTTGATAAATTTTATTTTATCTAGCCATAAACTCGGGATTTCTTATTGAAAAAAACGTGTTTATATCATTTTTTTTTTTCTCGAGGGGTGAGGGGGGTTTTAATCTATTAAAAACTTAGTTTATCGATAGAAAAACCGCCTTTACCCTAAAAATAATATAGAGTTTATCAGGAGACAAACTAATTTATGGTCTCTGAAAAACAGCAAGATGTTAAAACCGTGTTTATCTAAAAAAAATTATGTTTATCTAAACAAACTTAGTTTATCACGAAAAACCCGTGGTATATCTAGATAACCTTAGATTATCGAGAACAACATCTGGAGAGAAAACTTATGTTTATCTAGAAAAACCGTGTTTATTATCTAGAAAAAAACGTGTTGCTAGATAAACTTAAGATTACCGAGACAAAAAAAATCCGTTAATCTAGAAAACTTATTTTTTTTCTCTTGATAGAATATGCTAATCTGCAAAAAAAAACCAAACAGTTTATCAGATTACAAAACTAGTTTATCTAGAACAAACTTCGTTTTACAGAGAGAAAAAACTATGTTATCTAGCAAAAATTAGTTTATCTAGAAAGACTTAGTTTATCTAGAAAAAATTAGTTTTTATCAGAGAGGAATACTATATTATCTGAGAAAAACTATGCTTTATTTAGAAAGTTTATCATAGGACACTATGTTTAGTTTAGATACATAGTTTATCAGTGGACGAGCCATGTTTATCTGAAAACCCGTATCTAGATCACAAGTTTTTATAGAGAGAAATCTGTGTTTATCTTGAAAAACTGCGTTTATGTAGAAAAATTAGTTCTATATGAACTATGTTTATCTATGAACATAGTTTACCAAGACAGACAACTATGTTAGTTATAAAAACTGTTTATCAAGAGAAAAAATGTTTAATCTAGAGAAATTTGTTTTTTCTCTTGATAAATAATTTTTATCAGATAAACTCTGTTTTCTCTTGATAACATTTTTTTTCTTAATAAACATTCATCTATTAAATATTTGGTTTTTTGTCTCGACTGAACTTTGTTCGCAAGAAACTAAGTACTCTTTTTTTCTGTCGGTCTGTATGTCTGTCTGCCTGTTCCGTCTGTTCTACACTGCTTGTGTACGATGTATCTGAAGTTCCGTAGGGTTACAATGATTGTAAACTTGGTGGAAAGAATCGACTATAAGATTTTGGGCGTAAAATATGCTAATTTTGTCATTACGAAATTCACCCCCTCTCCCGAACGGCTTGTGACAAGTTTTTCTGAGTTCCGTAAGTGTGTAATGGTGTACACTTGGTGAAGGAAACGGGTTGAAGAGGTCTCGACCTGATTAGATTTTGGGCGTATTTCGGGCAAATTAAGTATTCAAATGAGCTAATTGATGTGCAATTGCTATATTTTTAAAACGGTACATCGGATACGCCAAGTTCCTACTCTCTGCATAAAACATATCATGATGCCCATCTTTTCTGCCTTTGAAAGTACGACGTGAATATAGGCTTAGGTATGCAAATGAGCTCATTACATAGGCTAATTTGCCTGTATTTCTCTGAAAACGGATACATCGGATAGGCAAAATTCCTTCGTCTACACGGAAAAGCTACTATTCCATAATCTTTTGTGTGAATCTAATTAGGTAAAAAATGATATGGCCAATTAAAAGGGCATTTTGTGATGGAATTGATATGGAAGAAATATGGAAAAAAATCCTATCCTGTCATGGAAACTACTATGATATCTTGGTCACAGTGCATTGTTGGGGTTGGGTATTTGGGGAGGGT